>OX608081.1:43381967-43607363 GCA_951509765.1 Sphenella marginata | reverse complement strand
CTCCCATTTAATAGCACCATAGTTCGATTTTTCTTTTGATTAACTAAATTTTTCTCTGACTTCAAACTTTCCCGTAAGATAATTATTAATTTTTAACCTTCTGTAATTTCAACTTTTGTTCCATACGTGAAAATTCACCTTTAATAAAACTAACTAGAGAGCAAAATAGTAGTAAGAGTAAAAGTACTAAATTCCTTTTTTTTAAAAACCTTAAAGTAAAAGTGTAATCACCGAACTTTCAAATTTAAGCAATTTCTACAGATTAACTATCGAAAATCTACTATACAGGGGTAAAATCATATCTCCTACTTTAAATTTAATAACATATTGTGCTCTTTTTTTTGTTTCGGAAACCGGACTGTACTTTTACCAAATTTTGGCAGTACAAAAAAGTAGCTAAAATAGTAACAAAGGTCCGAACCCTGATGGCAACCACCAATCGGAGTGGCAACGATCACGCCACCTCGAGCAGGATAGCGGAATTTTTCCAGTGCGCAGTCGCCATCGCTTAAAATTTTTCTCGATACCCTAATGGCTTCGCCGGCATTCACTGACATTCAAAATGTGTTATGAAATTGAGCGAGTCGGTCGTGCCCGTGACAAATAAGAAAAAGGGGAAAAAACCCTAAACTCGAAAAAAACTTTAAGTGAAATTCAAGCTGCCATAGTAAGGCAAGTATTTGGCACAAAAGTGCAGTTTAAAAGTGAAATAGTGTGTGAAGTAGTGTGTATATATAATATATAATAACTCGATGCTGGGGGCTCGTCGGTGTGTGCGGTCGACAACAAGAATTAAGCAGTATAGGATCCCATTTAGAATAAAGCCAGGTGAGTACTAATTGAGAATGTCCCAAGACCCTTAAATCCCCAAAAGAAAATTAAGATGGTTACATTTCGATATTAGAACCAAAATTATATCATCGGCAAATTGGGTTTTTTGTAGTTTGCCATAAATAAGAGGGTTTTTATAAGAGTGAATGCATATATGTAATACTTCTATATTGCGGGTGGGATAGGCTCGTAATGTGTTTGAAAACGAAACCAAAACGGGTCAGACTACACCAACTTTTGAGCTGGGAATAGTATAAATGTAAACTTGTAAATTGTCAAATAGACTGATAATAGAACATTTTTATCATTCAAGGCACGTTATATACATAAACACATATTGTGAGGAAAATTATTGATTCGCGAATAAAATTAGTTTTGTAAATTTATTTTGTACATATTCCGCATGCATCCATCCATTTTCTGCGAAGCTCTGCATGTTTGGGTAAACTGGTTCGGAAAATGTGTTTATTAGCTTTTAAATAAATTGGAATATACATATGTACTTACGTGTGAAGATGCTCTTCTTTATCTGTATTTTTTTGCACACATTTTTTTTTGCTTTTAACAATTTTTAAATAACTTCTTCAACATGTAAATAGGAGTATTACATATACATATGAGTGAATGATAAGATTATATCGCTTATTGTGTCTGTAAACGTAAATGTGCCTAATTCAACATTCCTTCGTTATAAAGAAACCTTTGTCAACCTAGTCATTATTAGGCCATATTTTGCGTTTATAACCATCACTTTTATTTCATTTTATAAATGCCTCTTAAATAAAGGGCAAGTTGCATTACATTATTTATTTATTTTCAATCTCCTTTGAGAATTTTCCAGAACGTTACTACGACAACGCACCACCAAAACAGCCCCAACATCACGTACCGTCGCGCGCCAATTCAACAGCACTACTCCATTGGGCAAAATCATCGCGCGCGCCACCATACAATAACCACCAGCGCGCGCCACCATAACAGCGCACAATCATCGCGCGCGCTACCATCGCAACGCGCCACTATAACGCGCCACCTTAATTGCGATACATCGTTGCGCGCGCCACTACGATAGCTCTCCACCATCGCGCGAGCCTCTACAACAGCGCGACCATTCAGCGCCACCATTGCGCGCGCTAGCATAGCATCACCATCGCGCGCGCCACTACGATAGCGCTCCACCATCGTGCGCGCCACTATAACAGCGCACCATCATCGCGCGCCACCATTGTAACAGCGCACCATCATCACGCACGACCAATCGCGCGCGCCACTACAACAGCGCTTCGCCATCGCAACACTACCACATTACCATCGCGCGCGCCAATACAATAGCGCACAATCAGCGCAACGTGCCACTATCGCGCGCACCAGCGGGCGCCAAGGCACTACAGCACAAGCACAAATACCAGCAACAAACAACCACCAGAATTGACTACAACGGGGGCCGCCCACATATAGGCCCGCCGTTCCACCAGCATCGATAACCACCAGCGCGCGCCACCACCGTAACAGCGCACAATCATCGCGCAACAACAACAACAACAAGGTAACAACAACAGCAACCGGGTGTAACACCGGCAGCAACAACCAACCACCAGCAGAGACAACAGCGGGGGCCGCCCTGATATAGGCCCGCCGCATTAAACTAACAACAACAGCGGGGCCGCCTCATATAGGCCCGCCGCAACAACAATAGTACCATCAACAACCGGTAACAGCACCGGCAACAACAACAGCACGATACCTACCACCGGTTGCAACACCGGTTGCAACAACCAGCAGTGACAACAGCGGGGGCCGCCCTAATATAGGCCCGCCGCATTAAACTAACAACAACAACGGGGGCCGCCCACATATAGGCCCTCCGTCCAATCAGCATCAGCAACATCACCAGCATTAACAACAGGGCCGCCGTCATATAGGCCCGCCGTCCACCAACAACAACAACAGTAGCGCCCACGTGAACGGGCTACTGCAACACCAGCAATAACAACAGCGGGGGCCGACCTCATATAGGCCCGCCGCACAAACATCAGCAACAACAGCAACCGGTGACAACCCCGGCAACAACAATACCAGCGTGACAACAGCAGGGGTCGCCCTAATGTAGGCCCACTGCATATATACACCAGCAACAACAACAGCGAGGGCCGCCCTGTTATAGGCCCGCCGCACAACCACCTGTAACCACAACAACATCACCAGCCACCAGCAGTGACGACAACAGCGAGGGCCGACGTAATATAGGCCCGTCGCACAAAAACCAACATCACCAGCCACCAGCAGTGACGACAACAGCGAGGGCCGACGTAATATAGGCCCGCCGCACAAAAACCAACATCGACAACCACCAGCAGTGACCACAACGGGGGCCGCCCACATATAGGCCCGCCGTCCAACCAACAACAACAATAGTAGCGCCCCACCAGTGGCCTACGGACAAATGGGTGAGAGCTAACCAAAGTAGTTGTAGCTTTTCTTGTTTTTATATATATATGTTACGTAAAAGAAAACAATACGTAGACTAAAATAAAATTCGAAATTAAAATGCGTAAAATTAAACAAATTTAAATACATAGGAAAAAAAAAAAAACTTCGAAATAAAAATATCTATATTTTAAAACTATAATACAGTAAAAGTAAAGGAAGTATAAGAGGGTTTAATTTAAATAATTAATTAATTAATAGACTTAACTAAAGTAAGAAAAGAAATTTTACTATAAACAAAATAAAAAAGTTAAACTTACTAAATTATAGAATAGGAGATAGGGAAAATATGATATAAGTAAGGACAAATTTTTATAAAATAGAATTAAAAAAACAATACATTTGATAAAATAGAGTGAAATTAAATGAAATAAAATATAATTAAAATACATAAAATTAAATAACATAATATACATAAAATAAAATAGAATAATACAAATAATAATAGGTAAAATAGGATAGAATGAAATACATAAAATAAAATATAATTAAAAATACCTTAAAATAAAATAAGATTAAATAAAGTAAAATACTTAACATAAAATAACAATACTAAATAAAATAAAATAAATAACATAAAATAGAACAAAATATGTAACCTAAGACAGAACTAAATACATAATTTAATTAAATACATAAACTAAAATTAATTAAATACATAAACTAAATACCTAAAATATATTTTAATACAACTAAACCAAATGCATAAATAAATATATAAACAAATTTCAATGATAACAAATTAAAGGCCACAAATAAAATAACATAATAATAAATAATGGTTAAAATAACATAACAATAAATAAATAATACTTCAGTAACTTAATAATATAACAATAATAAGAATAAGCAAACAACACAAAAATATAAGTAAATAGGCAAACATAGGCAAAATACATTAAAGAATAGAATAAGCAAACAAAAGTAAAATACATTAAAGAATAGAAAAGTAAACAAAATTAAAATACATTAAAGAATAGAAAAGTAAACAAAATTAAAATACATTAAAGAATAGAAATGTAATTTGAGAAGATAGGGAGGAAAATAAAATAGAAATGTAATTACTTAAATAAGCAAAGAAAGGTAATGAAATACATGAAAAACTTTTTTTTTAAATTTTCGCAATTTGCAACAAAATATAGATTAATACATTAACAAAGCCTTAAAAAATTTTAGAAAGGTAATTTATATAGGAGAAAAAGGAAATTAGTTAAAACAAGAAAAGAAGAGAAAAGCAAAGGGAAGAAGAAAAGGAAAATGTATTAAAAAGTTATGTAACTAAACAAAAAATTAATATAAATAATTGTTCTAAAATTAGGTTATAATAATGAATTATAAATAAAAATTGTTAGTTAAAAATGGGAATGCTGGCGTTCCACTTATTTTAGAAGGCATATAGGTTTATAGGTAAGGGGCCATCGAAACCAGGTGCATCGATGGCCATGGATGAGGGTGGGCCAAGCACCGGGCGTCGCACCACCACCCGCGGCGCCCCCTTATATTGTTCGGCCTTGTTTTTTTTTGATTTATTGTTTGTTTCTTTCTTTTTCAGCTGTAGTAATCGGTCGCTTCCGATTCGTTTGTTTTTTTCAGGTTTTTTTTTTGGCTAATTTAAATCCGTTCGTTTTATTTAAATAATTATTCGATTTTTCGGTTAGTTTCAATTAATTTTAAATTTTTTATTCGTTTTACCAGTTCTGTTTTGAATTTTGATTTGAATTTTAAATGCCCGTTTTATTTTGGGTTTTCTTTTTGAGTTTTTTTTTGAATGTTGAGTTTGAATTTGAAATGTCAACGGTCTGTCCGTGGCATCCGGGTTTAACCGGATGTTGTTTTAAACGTAATTTTGACGCGGTTTTTGCGTTTTTCCCCGCGTTTTCAAAGGCATGATTTTGACCTTTCTCTGTTTATGGCGCAGGACGGTAAGGTTGGCAAGAGCCCACCCCAGCCGACATGACTAGCCACAGTGCGACCTTGATATCATGCCGACCGCCTTCCTTACTGCTCCATTTTGACGCGTTTCCATAACACGTTAAAAACTTTCTGTAATTTGCATGTGCTTCTGCTAGACATAGATATAAGGTATGGATGTACAGTATTACCCAAAGTTATTCATCCCAAATGTTCACTTGAGGCGCTATTACACTGAAAATACCTGTCACGTCGTGTTTTCTTGCTAAAAACCTGTCTCAGTCCTCAACTTCAGTTTTTGAAATATCTGCATATTCATTTACACATGTCTGGGGAAGTGTCTATTTGCACATGACCGTATACGGATTCGTATTTTATACGGGTTCCGTACAAAATGAACGGATCCGTATAAAATGTACGCAATTGACCGTATTTTACACGGTCATGTGCAAATAGCCACAGCCGGGGTACCAATCGCTAATACACAACCAAAAATGTTGGGATATGTATCAGGAGACGCGCTTTGGTGCCAGGAGCATGAATATAACTCCGCTGAACCAATATTTTTGGTAGTTTGTGAGAAAAGAGTGGCACGCGGAAGGACATTACCGTGGCGGTAGCCACCGCTATGGCAACCACCCGGAGTTGGAATGGCGTATCCCAGGGTTATTATTTGAAGGGCGGCCGGAGGCCGCCTATGCGAAAGGTGTTCTGCACATAAAAAACATGGATCGGGCCCCTAAACCTGGGTCATTTTTCGGTTTTTCGCAAATATTTTCCAAAATATTGGTTGAGCGGAGTTATATTCATGCTCCTGGGACCGAAACGCGTCTATTTGCACATGACCGTATACGGATCTGTATTTTATACGGGTTCCGTTCAAAATGAACGGATCCGTATAAAATGTACGGAAGTGACC
This sequence comes from Sphenella marginata, assembly GCA_951509765.1. Lineage (NCBI taxonomy): Eukaryota > Metazoa > Arthropoda > Insecta > Diptera > Tephritidae > Sphenella > Sphenella marginata. The sequence continues at coordinate 43,601,215 of OX608081.1, read as the reverse complement.
GTATTTTATACGGTCATGTGCAAATAGCCACAGCCCATGTCTGGCACCTCCTATTACTCGCTGGCGATTCAACTAGTACCAAACCGCCTTTTGGCGTGTTCCAGTTAAACACAAACCCAGACCTGTATAAAATTTTGCATGTAAATGCAACAACAACGCTGTGATCTTGACATTTTTCTGGGTCAATTTCGGATCCGTAGTAGTAGATTTTTTGTAGTAGATTTTTCGACAGCCAACCCTTATTTGCTTAGTAGCACAAACAAGCATATGTATACACACTTATTTACACAAACAACTATCATGCAGCTGACCCGCATCGTTCCTGTTAAATTATGACCGTGATCTGACCCAGGTCAGCAAACTGGAACACGCTTATTGTTGTTCACAAGTGATTCGGCCAAAATAGAAAGCAGTTTATTTGAATGTTTTTTTTTCGTGTTATATATTTTAGAAGGCTAAAATATTAAAAATATGCAGCGCTGTCAAAATCCACATTTTTTATAACATTTGTGATTGGTGCCACTCCATAGAAAAACAAAAATGGGGATTTTTAACATTATTTTGGGTATTTTTTAGGTTCCTGGTATAAATTGGCAGATTTTGCGAAAATTCAACTTTTTACACATCAATTTAACTGATATTGATAAAAATGCATTTATTTATACAATGATTTAAAAAATATTAACATCTGAATTAAATAGAGCAGTAACTAGCAACTAATGAAGACACCACGGGCGTGTCGAAACAATTGTTTTGCAAAGAACAAAATAAAAATATTTGAACGACTAGCAAATTATTGTATGAAAATGCATTTTTAGGGGCTTTTATTTACAGTTTCCACACCACCCAGGAGGTACATGGCGCGTTACAGAAGTTAGTTTTGGGTGCTCGGTTCCCCAGGAGGCATAATTAATCGAAGCCGATCCTAAAACACAATACTTGTTGATAATAATATGCACTAAGCTTTACCAGACACTTCACCACTAAATTTACCTTTTAACTTTTACTTTGTGATTTATAATTTAATAAAATTTTTGAAGGCACATTGAAAAACACTTGCTTATAAGAAATCCACCGACTTTGACGATTTATTCGCGCGAATTTGTTCTGGCTACCACATCAGCTGTCACGGGATATTTATTTTGACTCTAAGCTGGCAACAAAGCCAAATAAATAGCAAGTGAGAGCGACAAAAATGAGAGAGTAAAACGAAGTCTCAAATCAAGTCATCTTTGCATATCGTTCAGTGTGAAGTGTCTTTAATTCTTTAAAGTGAATAAATATAAGCAAATCGGGTAAATGTTAAAGCTTCCTTGCATACAATTTTGCAAATTTAAACACGATTTTTGCTCAAAATATATAGCTTGCCTCCAAGTTTGGTCTTTTGTTTTGTGTTCGGTGCGACCCCCTCTACCCTTCAAAAAAAAAAATATTCCTAGGCTCGGTGCATCATCTAAAATATTCCCCCTAAATTCATTCATTCACTCGCTAACTATGAATGAATATTTTTGAACTATCGAATAACATCATAAGCTTTATTGGATAGTTCCCATTACTAGACCCAATGCGCCGCAGCGTTACACACAATGGTTACACAGCTTTAATAAGCACGAAAAAAAGATATTTACAAACCGCAAAAAAAAAAAAAAAAAAACAAAGTTTGCAAAACTTACAGGTAATGAAGATCTTCGAAACATGTAGTAAATGCACTTCTGATTATTCTAGAAAAACTGCTTTGTAATATGAACTAAATCGCCGAGTTATACTCAAATCAACTTAAAAGTAAAGGAAAATGTGTCATTACTTCGACGAGACAAGTACATCACAAAACTACTTTTATGTTTTTAGTAAAGTTTTTATGTCAGATGAAAATCTTAACTTAGCGGAAGATCTTAATAATATTGATCAAAATTATGATATTTTACAACAAGAAAGCTTTTTGGAATTCTGGAGATTAAACGGCGATTTTATTGCCGCAGACGAATATTGGCGTAAGGAAGGCAGCTACGAAGGAAATTTAAATACCACTGACGAGGTAAATTAAAAAATGTATAAAAATGTTGGGTAATTCTTTGGGGCCGTACGTAATCTTGGCAATTCTTTACGACCGTACGTAACTGATAATACACCTCCAAAAATATCGAGAGATGTATCAAAAGACGCGTTTTGACCTCTGTAACAATAATCCAAATCCGGAAAACCAATATTTTCAGTAGTTTGCGAAATATTTGCAGTTAAAGAGCCAAACAAGTGAAAAAGTGTGCGTACCGTGGCACGTTGCCACGGTTCAGGCAACCACCCGGAGTTGGCATGCCGGAGCCCAGGGTTTTTTTTAAGCGCGGCCAAAGGCTTCTACGTACCGGAATGACCCGGGTCTTACCCGGCCAAGGGCTGTTATTTCAGTGTAACCCTGTCCAATTTGTCCAGTCCCACTCCTAAATTGTCCTCCCCGGAGCAATGCTTTGCAGCAGGGTTGATCCAATGTCTCTTGTTACGGGCTGGTATCGAATCCAACCCCGGACCAAGAGACTGGATCTGCTGCGTCGGCTGGAAGAAAATATATGTCAAACGTTCACATTCCGTTCAATGCAGTAAATGCAAGAGATGGTTGCACAGATCTGGATGCTCAGGGCTTAACCCTGCCATCCCCAAAACCCGTACTTTTTTTAGTACTTTTGAAGCACCATGTTCGCGCGCAAGTGCGTCCCGCGGGTCTCGTCGCTCCGGCGCACACACACCGCACCTACCATCATCAAACGGCCACAACAGTGGGCCGGTCTCCACGACCTGCAGCCTTGCTGCTCCCGCCTCACCTCAGTCCCCACTCTCGTCCCCCCTACTTCCAACATGCACGTGGGTCAGGAACATGACCTCGTAGCTTTCACCACGTGCACTGTTTGTCGGCAAAGATTATATACGCCTGCGGCATCGGTTAAGTGCAATAACTGCCTTGGCCTGTGCCACATCAATATGGACGGATGCATTTATAGCCCCTTGCTGCAGTACTCAGCCGCCCTCCACGCCACACAACATCGGCCAAGGCACGCTGAACCCTAGACTGCGACACAGCTTGGGACTAAGCCTACCTCCATCTAGGCAACCACATCCGTCCCTTAGCCCCAGCATGCCACCCTCCCTCCCGACACACTTCAAAATCCTACAGCTGAACTGCAACGGACTAATTGGAAGGATCGCGGAGATAGTAGACTTTATGAAGTCGAACAACATTAAACTGGCCCCCATTCAGGAGACCAAACTGAACGCTAACTCAGACTTATGTACGTACTCGCGATGGGTACAATGTGCCTAGGAAAGACCGTACCAGCGGTCATGGGGGCGGCCTTACATTCATCACACACCTTATTGTACAGTATAACCTATTTGCCCCGGACGTTGACCCCAGGGACTCTACCCTTGAATGCCAGGGCATAGCAGTCCGGACAGGCGACGTCGACCTGCGAGTGATAAATATATACATTTCCCTGTTACGTGCTGTCCCGTGATTATCGCCCTGATAGTAGTGCGTTGCTAAGGGGCGATAACTGCCTCATCCTAGGTGATTTCAATGCACATCACGATCTCTGGCACTCCAACTTGCCAGCAGATAGCAGAGGGCACGCACTTGCAGAGCAAATAGACAACTCGGCATTCTGTACACTGAATGGATATGCCCCCACTAGGGTGGCAGGTGACTGCCACAGCTCGACAGACATCTCCATTTCAAGTGCGAGCTTGATCAACCACGTAAACTGGCAACCAATGCTTACATTGGCATCAGACCACCTACCCATCCAACTAAACATCGAACGACCGTCCGACTTCATAACGACAGAAAAACGAACGTACATCAACATTCGCAAAGCGGACTGGGACCGCTTCACGGACTTTACAGAGCACTCCTTCGCTGACCTACCCACATCGACGGACGTACGCAAAGGTGAAAAGAGTTTCGCAATTCAGCCTCCGGCCGCTCCATCCCTGCTGCCAGAATCCTGGAAATTCGGCCGAATTTTCCTGCGGAAGCAGCGGCAATGGCAAGAGAACGTGACCAAGTGAGACTCTTGAACCCCGCAGATCCAAGAATAAAGGATCTCAACGCAGAAATCCGTCGGACTTGTCGGCGGTGTCGGAAAACTATGGTCGACAGTCAAGGCCCTATCCAACCCGACCAAATACAATGACAAGGTCGCCATTGCTTTCGGCGACAGCGTCAAATCGGACCCCAGTAAATGAGCGAGCTCATTCTGCCGGCAATTTATACTGCATTCTCCTGCGGATAGGGCTAAGAGAAATGCCGGCAATTTATACTGCATTCTCCTGCGGATAGGGCTAAGAGAAATGCCATTCGACGTGCGCACAAACACAAACACTCAGCCGCGCCCATTGTCGTCTCTCCGTCGCAGAGGTTAAGGAAGCTATAAGGAAGGCAAAACCTTTTCGATCACTCGGACCCGACGGAATTGCCATGAAGATGCTGAAACACGAGGGGCACAAGTACTTGGCGGCTTTATTCAACCTCTCACTGACCACATTCGTTATATCAGATATCTGGAAACACGCGACTGTGGCCCCCCTCCCAAAACCTGGGAAGCCGCGAATCAAGGAAATTCTTATCGTCCGATATCTCTCCTCTCGCCGGTAGTGAAGTTGTTAGAGGCTATCTTGCTCCCATACTATACTGCAAACCTGCAGCTGGCCAATCATCAACATGGCTTCCGGAAAAATCACAGCACAACATCGGCATTGAATGCCATCACGACGCAGATTAACTTCGGTTTGAACCAACACCAACCAAACCACAGGACGGTTCTCGTGGCACTCGACCTGTCGAAAGCCTTCGACGCAGTCAACCACGCCACCCTCCTTAAAGACCTGGAGGAGACACCGCTTCCTGCCGGCCTAAAACGATGGACGGTCGGCTGGCGTCAGTGAAGTTTCGAAACGAGAGATGTAGACCTAGAAGAATTAGACAAGGGGTTCCGCAGGGTGGTGTCCTTTCACCCCTTCTGTTTAACTTCTACATCGCGAGCCTCCCTCCTCCACCAGAGGGGGTCTCCATCGTTTCGTACGCTGACGACTGCACCGTGATGGCCACGGGCAAAGGACCTTCCACGGACGAACTATGTACGAGACTGAACCACTACTTGCGCGATATTTCCAGCTTCTTCACAGAGCGGAACCTGACACTGTCCCCGACTAAATCGACAGCGACCCTATTCACTACGTGGAATGCGCAGATGGGGCAGGAGTTGAATGTCCACGTAGATGGTGTCCCACTACCTACAGTCAACCACCCCAAAATTATAGGGGTTAAATTTGACAATAGCCTCACCTTCGCTAATCATTCCACCGCAATAGCTTCAAAGGTACAAAGCCGCAACAAGATCCTCAAGTCACTGGCCGGGAGTACAAAGAAACGTTGCTGGCCACCTATAAGGCTATTGGCCGACCGGTTATTGATTATGCTGCGCCCATATGGTCGCCAAACCTTCACGACACCAACTGGAGGAAATTGCAGGTCTGCCAAAACACCGCAATCAGAACCGCGACGGGCTCTTTGCTTATGTCACCTAAGTCTTACCTTCACCAGGAGGCTAAAATGCTCAACGTTCGCCCGGCCTGTGTTCTCCGTTATTGGTACCCAACCACCTGTTCTTGCTGAGGAAGAACGTGTCCTTCCGAGGGAGACTAGAGTCATGTTGGCACAACTTCGGTCTGGATACTGCAATAGGCTGAACTCCTATCTGTCCAGACTGAACCCCACCATACCGAACACATGCCCTGCATGTGGTATGGTCCCCCATGACACGCATCATCTCTTTTCCTGTTCTTCGGAACACACTCTTCTAACACCCCTATCACTTTGGTCCAACCCTGTTCAAACAGCACGTTTCCTTGGACTTCCATTAGAAGAGTTCGATGACAATTAAGAGTGAACTGGCCCTTTGAGCAGGGCAAAGCACTGCTAACAACAACAACAACAACAACATAAATAATTGGCCTTCTGCTTGTTTCAGTTGCCAAAAATCGAAACCTTGTGAACTAGTTGTTTCCAACAATAATGGTAATAGAACTGTGGCCCCCTGCTATAACAAGGGATTATTTATGAAAGGTAAAGGTAAATGGCTCAACTTAATCATTACTTTTGAGTTTTATTTTTATACCTTTCATGAACATGAAATGGTATTATAACTTTGGTCCGATGTTTGTAAGTGTGAGAAGAAGAAGAGATAGACCCACCATTAAGTATACCGAAATGATCAGGGCGACGAGCTGAGTTGATTTAGCCATGTCCGTCTGTCCGTCCGTCTGTTTGAACGCAAACTAGTCCCTCAGTTTTAGAGATATCTCGATGAAATTTTGCAAGCAGGCGCCATTTTGCATAGGATTAATCATTTGTCGGAACCAGCAAGATCGGACCGATACAAGGCATAGCTCCCATACAATCGATTGTTCCGATAAACGGGTTTTGGCCTATAACTCTTGCAATTAAAAAGCTATTAGAGCGAAATTTCGCAGGTTTACTACATATTATATGCGTAATGTGTGTAGTGAAAATCGCCTAGATCGGATCAACATAACATATAGCTCCCATATAATCGATAGTTTCGATAAATGGGTTTTGGGCTATAAATGGTGCAAATAGAAAGCTAGAAACGTAAAATTTTGCAGGTTTGGTACTTATTATATATGTAATGTGTGTAGTGAAAATCATACAGATCGGACTTACATAACATATAGCTCCCATATTACCGATTGCTCCGATAAATGTGGTTTGGCTATGTATTTTTAAATTAACAGTTTTGGAGAGTTTGTAAGTAATTGTAAGTAAGGATCGGACACTTAGAAAAGTTGTGCGTATTCATGAAAGGTATAAAGCCTTCGGCACAGCCGAAGACAGCCCTTTCCTTACTTGTTTTGATTGAGGATAAAACCAGACCTGTTAAATAATGATTAAAAAATTTAATGATTATTAATTGTATTGTGTCATCCTCAGAAAATTGTTTAATGATTAATTGCCAGTAGCTGCACCATATTAATGATTAATATTTCATTAATTAAAAAAAATGTATTAAATAATTAATTAAAAAAATTTAATTACATGATTAATATAAAAATTTCTGATTATTTTTGATTACTTTTAATGCATTTTAATTACACTTTTGATATGATTATTTGATTAATGTCAATTAATTTTGATTACTTTTAATTATGTGATTAATATGATTAACGTAATTAAATAATTATTTTTGATTAATTTTAATTACTTGATTAATTTGATTAATGTAATTAAATGATTATTTCTGATTAATTTCATTTTAATATAACATTCCATAAAGCAAATAATACATTGCAACGGTGTTTACTGATCTATGCAGTATTAAGGAAATACACATACTAAATACAAAGGTATGAAAAACGTAACGAAAATCAGGGAAGAAAAGAAAAAGAGGCAGAATATTGCCTGGAAATATTTTGTTATGTATATGGTTATTGAATGGTCATCGCGCAGATAATACATGTATAGAAAAACATACATATTACCAATGAATACACTACAATCAACTCCAATCTTTCCACCACAATTTCGTTTTTAAAAGTATTCACAAAAAGCAAAAACATGTGCCAGTTGTCTATAAGAGTTCTAGTCTTAGTTGCTTAAAATAGCACAAGCATGTAAGTTCAAAGTGCATAGATTTCATTCATTTCATACTTACATTTGAAGTTTATATTTCAGATGATAATAAGTGAAAATAATCAAATAATTGGAATTAATTAAATAATTGAAAATAATCAAATAATCCAATTTAATTATTTAATCACTTAATTAATTTTAATTGTTTGATTAATTCTAATTCTTTGATTAATTTTAATTGCATGATTACTTTTAATTACTTGATTGTTTTTAATCGAATGATTGTTTTTAATTAAAAAGAATGGACAATTTTTTCAATTATTTTTTCAATGGCCATTAATCATGATTATTTTTGATTATTTTATTTATTAATTAATTAATACTTTCTAATTAATAATCACAAATTGAATTAATCATTAAAATTAAAAGAGCCAAAGATATTAATCATTATTAATGTTAATGGAAATTTAACAGGTCTGGAAAAAACAAATTTTTTGAATTTTATTATTTTGAGAGGAAATAAAACTTACCCTTGAGTTTTATATTTTTGCTCGACAGTAAACGTTATTCTTTGAATGATATTTTATCGTTCAAGGATAGAAATTAAGTTCCGATTTTTAAGTTTTTTCTCGGATCGAAAAACTCAAAAGGCCGCTTTATGGCAAGTATTTGGTCATAAATATTGGTTGGTATAATCTCGTCAATATATGTACTCAATTATGTAAACATAGTTTTAGCCACATACATATGATGCATTCCATATGAAAAGATAGGTCGACCTCTCCGATTTTCTTCAAATTCGGAAGACATGTAGTATTTGACGTCTAGAATAGTGTGTCAAAATATTTTTTAAAAATTTTGAATATTTTGGATTTTATTGACAGTTGAAAATTTTATAAAGCTTTTCTTTGAGTTAAAATATCTTTTAAACTATTTGTTTTAGAAAAAAATCTTTTACTACAAAAAGTCTTTAAATATATTTTATGTTTACAAAATTTTGGAAAATAACATGATTGAAAAATAAAATAAAATTTTTTTTCAGTGTAAAGTAATGAAGGATAGCACCGATTCTCTTTAAAAAAATCTGAAAGAAACTTGAATATGTTCTTAACCTACCCTTCAAATTTAGGAGAATGGTTTTTTTTTGTTTTCGGGAAAAAAAAATTTGAAAATTGTATGTTGAATAAATCTCTGATTTTTACTCACAGTAAGTTTGTGATACAAAAAATTTTACACTATATAACACTTCGAAATGGCATAAATATTATGAAAATGTAGTTTTATATTTTAAATTAGGTCAGTTTTTTTATTACTTTAAAAATTTTACATTCGCTCTCATTACAAGTCGATACTACTTTACATTTAATTTTGTTGCTTCAAAAGGGTATAAAGCTGTGGAATGGCCGAGTGCCATTGATTCGAACAGCTGTAGCGAAACGATCCTTTAGGAAATCTTTTTCTTTTTGGTAATCAGCTTTGGAACAGAAACCAAATTGCATTGTTTTAAATTCATTTTTGACAGTATTAAAAAATTCAATTTTGGTAGTAATTGGCGTGAAGTCAGGACGGCGTAAACTTTCTCGTCGAATAAATCTTTTAACAGTACCACCGATTCCATCACAAGCGTTTTTACCATGCGATGTCGCAAAAAATTGACATTCCGCTTTTATATTAAAATCCTGAAAGTGATACATTAAATTAATAAAATTGTATTTATTTTTATATTGCGAAACTGCGCCATCTGAAAAGTAGTACATTTTTTTAACATTGTCGTTATTATATTTTGATACAAGTCAATTGATCATTTTCTTTTGAAATAAATAAACAGCAGTGGTATCATGGATGTTAAACTCTGAGATGAGTACAAAGCTCTCAAATGTGAAGCTCTTATTATTATCCTTTTCTGCGCGATAAACAACAAAGGGGTGAACTGTAACCTGATTGCTATTCCAGTGGTAATCCTGAATGGCATTCTGTACCAGAAAAGTGAAATTTTCAGAAAAGTCACCAGCTACTATAAATTCGCCTTCCTTTAATTGAAGTTTCAGTTCTTTGAAGAATTTGCTTTGGCTTTTGGATATAAAATTGTATGTTAAAAGTACTGATGCATCAGCTTTCAGCATTTCAATAAACGTACGAGTATCTTTATTAACTTTTTCTATAGGGGCATTTCCATCGTAACTCACGTTACATCAGAGACAAAATTTCAGAAGTTAAAACTATATATTTTCTTATATTGGACATTTTTTAATAATATTGTAACATCGTTATATCCTTCATGTGGAGCTCTGTTGGATATGCCAATTTTTTTTAAATTAAATTAATTTAATTAAATAAAAAATAAAAAAAATTTGTTCGTAACTCACGTTACAATTTTGGACAAAGAGTTTTAAAGGGATTTGTATTATGCAAAATTCTCTGAAGTGAATATTATTGAGTTGTTTTTAATAATGGGACTTTGATTAGAATTGATTGAAGTACGATATATAAAAATTTTGCAAACCTACTTTAATTTGTTTCAAAGATAATTAAAAAAAACCTCCGTAACTCACGTTACAGGCATTTCGTAACTCACGTTACTTGCGAATTGTACAAAAGTAAAACTTTATAAAGTCAATACTGAGACTACAGACTTGTCGAAAATACCCTAAAACAAAGTAATAGAGACACGCATCTCCTTTTTTTGTTTCTAATCAAAGAATTTTGTACCATTTTATTATCTAGAATTAAGATTTTTCCACACATACATTTTTCGGTTCCAAAATTAAAAAAACGGCGTTAATGAAAGAGAGTATACGTACTTTGCAGAAGCAGCTTGATTACATTAGTACATGCAAGTAGATACAGATTAAAACATAAGTAAGAGTTCAGTATAAGTTTATTTAATTCTACTTTACGAGCTATAAAAGAGTATTGAATAAAGTTTATAAGCAACTATAAGCAGTTATTTCAATATCTAGCCAAGGGGACGTCATCTTCGTTGATGTAAGTATAAAAATGTTGAAAGGAAAGATTTTTTTGCACTAAATTATGATATAAGTCAAATGATGTATATGCCTTATGCAATTGGCCGTTACTCCAATAAATTGAGTGAATTTTAGAAATACCTTTAAGCGGTGGTGCGCTTTTAAAAATATAGTCAAGCTGCATCTCTTCTAATGTATTTTCTATTTTTTCGGGGGAAACGTTAATTACTTCTATAACTTCTACTAAGTGAATTTTTTAAAGGTATTATCCCCCCAAATTTCTATTTGAAAAAATTTAGTATTGTATATAGCAAACCTTTTTTAAATCGACGAAGGACTCCATGCAAAGCCGCTTAGATCTCGAAAGTAAAAAATCATTTACCGTAGGCTATAGAAAATGATCTATTATCCGGTATTTGGACATCACAATTTGAGAACGGCGGTTAAATTGAATATTGACCAAAAAATATATTTTTGCCCTCTGGCGAAAGTCAACGGCTACAAAACTATGAAAAATTAAATATTTGTTAAAAAATGTAGTTATGCTGGTATTTTAGAAGATTTTTATAAAAATCGTAACTCACGTTACAACAATAAATCACTAATAAAAATGTACCCCGATTAGATGAAGCGGTAAAAACACATTATACCGAGATGACCTCCTGGTCAAATAGAGAATATGATTTTTTTTTTCAATTTCAACAAAAATCTTGGATTTTAAGAGCAAAAACCTGTATTGTCGTAACTCACGTTACATACCGAAACCTACTTTGCATTTTCCTTAATAACAACGAAACTATAAGTAGGCTATTAATTTTTTTTTTGAGAAATTCACTGTTAAGACAACAGTAATGAATGTAGTGGATATAAAAATAGATAAATTTAAAAAAAAAATGACACTAATATCTCCTCAAAAATTGGATTATTTTTACTTTTTTTTTTTTAATGTAGTCACTATTTTAAGTAGGCATTTAATGAAGTTAGGTTTTAAATTTGACCAAGATAACACCTTTTCATGAAAATTGCATGTTTTTACTAAAACTTACATGCTATATAAATCAAAAGGAGAAGAAAAAAAATTTACGATTTTCACTTTCTCCGGATGGAAATGCCCATAGATGAACGGTCTGTATTGGTCCATTGAAAAAATTCAAAACTTTTTATATTATTTACTTCAAATGCTTTTCCAAGTTCAATACTTATTCTTTAAAACCTGGACAAGAATTACACTTTCTAAGTTGACAACTGAAGGGCGAGAGTGCAAAAGGGCCTAACCCACAATTTCAAAATTTTTCAAGGCGCGAGAAAAACGTTCGCATTTTTCGAATTTTCAGTGTATTGATCTGAAAGTGAAATCACTTTTAGATCTTGATAGAATTTCTTAGGGGTTCAAATTTCATGCGATTCGGTGCAGTAGTTTCGGAATTACGAGACTTCGAATTTCTCATGGGCCTAACCCAAGGGGTGCCGAGAGTGCAAAAGGGCCTAACCCGAAGTTTCCTTTCACTTTGCCGGCGTCAGCTATTGTTCATTTCCTGTTTTTATTTAATTATTATTGCACACTCACATCAACAGTCGGAGACTGTTTCGCACTGATGTTTTTCCCCTTGGCTGTCGTATACGCGTGACCCTGGCGTCGCGATTCGCGACGAGAGTCTCGTTGTCTTGGCATTTCTCCGCTAGTTTTCAATCTAGAGAAATGAAATAAAGTGGAAAATGATTAGTGGGGATTACTCCACAACGCCTTGATTGCGGTTTTTTGAAATTTTGATTAAAAATTGCCAATACAAAACGATTTACATAAACGTCAACATACCGATCGCACTTTGAACTGTCACAACATAACTTAGGAAAACACAATCAAAAAACACTGTCGTAAGATAATTACTTGAAGCTTCTCATTAACGCAAAACACCCTAGATGTCGTCGCAGACTTATGGTTTTTGTTTAAACTTGAGCGATATGAACAAAAATACGGTTTCCCCATAAGGCGCAATGAGGGCTTAGGCCCTTTTGCACTCTCGCTACCCCGCGGGTTAGGACCTCGGCCAACTTTGAAAATTCATAAAAAATTCAAAAAATTTGTTAGAATTTTTTGGTCAACGCCTACGTGACAAGACGTGTTTTGGCAAACTGAAAAAATTAAAAACTCAATTTCGAAAAAAGTGTGGGTTAGGCCCTTTTGGACTCTCGCCCTTCAACTATGTTCGAATTTCTCACAAGTCATCGCACGTAAGACATCTTCGTATGTTTGAATAGAAATTTGGTTGGTTAAAGCATCCATCATTAATTTGAAATTTTGATGAGTTTTACAAACAGCAGTGTGAGTTCCAGCAGCATCGGCCAAAATACATTCCCTAGGACGTAGTACGCAAATTTACTGAATCCAACTTTTAAATCAGAATACATATTTTTAAATTCCACATAAGCTTCTTTCAGATTGCACAAGACCAATCGTTTCTGAATTTTTGACTTTTTTCATTTTCGGAAATCTTCCTTCCTGATATTTTTTGAGTTGGGTGGGAACCAAATCCAAACATATTTTGGGTTTTTTTTTTGGCATGAGAAGCTAACTTATAAGTTCTATTAAATTCTTTTTGGAGTTTGTATGCTGTCCAACTTCTTTCAAAATCTTTTCTGAATAATCTTTTTTATTTTCTATGAACAAGAGGGTAGATACATATACATGTAGAAAACACCTGTTAACAGTATGGATGCCATTTCGAAGTGTTATATAGTGTAAAATTTTGTGTATCACAAACTTACTGTGAGTAAAAATCAGAGATTTATTCAACATACAATTTTCAAATTTTTTTTTCTCGAAAACAAAAAAAAAACCATTCTCCTAAATTTGAAGGGTAGGTTAAGAACATATTCAAGTTTCTTTCAGATTTTTTTAAAGAGAATCGGTGCTATCCTTCATTACTTTACACTGAAAAAAAATTTTATTTTATTTTTCAATCATGTTATTTTCCAAAATTTTGTAAACATAAAATTTTTTTTATAAACTCCAATAATTTTAAAGACTTTTTGTAGTAAAAGATTTTTTTCTAAAACAAATAGTTTAAAAGATATTTTAACTCAAAGAAAAGCTTTAAAAAATTTTCAACTGTCAATAAAATCCAAAATATTCAAAATTTTTAAAAAATAATTTGACACACTATTCTAGACGTCAAATACTACATGTCTTCCGAATTTGAAGAAAATCGGAGGGGTCGACCTATCTTTTCATATGGAATGCTTCATATGCATATGTATATATTAAGGTGCCTCGCCAAAAAAAGTTGCACTGTTTCCACCGAAATTTCAAAATTCACTCCTTTCTAAGGACTCCCCAAAAAGATTTCGAAAATATATTAAGATTTACCGGAGCTAAACCGCGTTATTTTTATGTATAAAATGAGTATAAAAAAATATTTTTTAATAAAAAGCATCTGAGATGATAGAGTGCAAAAGGTAAGCATACAAAAGTTTAAAAATTTTATCAATACTATTATTGTATACCTGTGTGCTAATATTCGCAATGTGTAAAATTTGACCAAAAAGGATTAAATTTTGCAGAAATGCCAACGTCTCGAAAATACAAATAATATCCTAATCATCCAAATCCGTCAATAATTGGCTGAGTTATTAAAGTTTTCCACAACTGCTTTGGATACCAGGTCATGTGGGGATGGCAGACAATGAACCACCTGAAAAAGCTGCTAAACAAGCTTTTAGAATGCTTCTTGTAGCTGGGAATCCTTGTTTGCCGTCGACCATAACGAAATCGCAAACACCTAAAAGAGAAATCATGGAAAACATATAATTGCTTCTTGAAAACGCATAACAAAAACTAGTAAGGAAGTCTAAGTTCGGGTGTAACCGAACATTAAATACCTAGTAGTGATCTGTTTTGGTATCCCAATTTACTCAGGTCTATTTAAATAACGGAAAAGTTGTTATAAAGGCAACTGATTGTTTTCGATTAAACACACACTTCTTTTGTGAGTGGTAAATTCAATTATCACTAAATAAAAAAATATAAATAGCTTTCCTCATGTTCATGAAAGGTATGAAAATAAAAAAAATTTATAAAAAAAAAGGCAGTAGGGTGTTAACTACTTGCCCGTAAATCTTCCTTGTTTGTTATTCGATTTGCGTAATTTTTGGCAGGAGTATACTACATACTATTGGGAAGTATCTCACTAAATTTCATTGAAATACATTCTTGAAATTCCAAGCAATCGCTTTTGAAAATAGCAGAGCTTTTATGCTTAAAAGTGGGCGGCGCCACGCCTACTTCACCAAAATCCACAAAATTTTTTTACAGTTTAGTTTTGTTTAAAAAGGCTATTATGTGTGTAAAATCTTATTTATATAACTTATACAATTATGGAAATATCGCGATTTTAATTTTACGAAGAAATTTTTTAGAACTATGTTCAAAAAGTGGCCGTGTCCGTTCACCGATTTTGTTTATTTTTTCAGCAAAGAGTTAGCTTTATATGTTGAACACTTTCTCTAAATATCGTTTCAATAAGTAAATTTTTACCGGAGTTATGGCATGGAAAGTTTTGTGGAATAATCCCCCATAAAGGGGCGGGGCCACGCCCATTTTCCAAAAATTTTGTGCTTTCGACTTTCTTTGCCCACGAACACTTTAGAGGTGAAATAGAAATGATATACAGCTAGTTTAAGCAAAGTTATAGCATATTCAATATATCCATGATACTTTTCGAAATGTTTCGTATAAAATTGGGCGTGGACCTAATCCGATTTCGCTAATTTTTTTTCGAAATATTGCCTGTATTAATAGAAATATGTGTGCTGAATTTTATTTTGCTATCTTGAGCGGTGTTTGATTTATGATTAATAATATTTCCAAATTTGACTTAATCAAAAGTGGGCGGTGCCACGCCCTTTTTTTAAAATTTCTTCAGAAATTTATTTTTTGCCTTAACGCTAAGGTACACACCAAATTTTATCCTTATAGGTGTATTATGTACTGAATAATCACTCCTTTTGTATTTTCGAAAATATTATATATATAGAAAGTGGGCGTGGCTTTTAACCGATTTTGCCTATTTTCAATAGCGTTCAGAGATAAGTAAAAAGGAACCTGCATACCAAGTTTCATTGAGATATCTCAAGATTTACTCAAGTTATCGTGTTCACAGACGGACGGACGGACGGACGGACATGGCTCAATCAATTTCTCTTTTCCTCCTGAACATTTTGATATGCATAAGTCAATATCTATCTCGATTCGTTTATGCCGTTACATACTACCGTTAGGCGAATGAAGTTAATATACCTTGTGTGCGAAGCACTACTAGGTATAATAACACAACGCATCATGCAACACATACATATGTACTTGTTGAAATCTCAGTAGAATTCTTATTAATTTATTATGAAGGTGTAAATGCTAAAATGTGTGCATCCGCGTACGCTCATATTTGTAACGAGGGCTTGCATGCGAAGATATGGTTGACACCATGGTGTCTTTAAGATGATATGGGCTATAACCTCTCAAATCCGGTAGAAATGAAATCCCTAGAAGGCATAATTGCAAACCAATTTGTTCTAAACGACACAATTGGGAATTTTTTTCTGAGTAATCTCCAACTGTACCCCTAAGGCATGTGTTGGGCTCAATTGTAGACCAGTTGTACCCGAAAGGGATTAATCGAGGACAACTCTCTTTAGAGATTAATCCCACAATTTTTTGCAGGGTAGCGCCACGTCCAATTCTAACACTGACTTGACAACAAAGCTTGATCCTAGCAAGAAGAACACTATTAAACATACATACAGGGTGGCGCAAAAGTAATCTTCCGATGTTTTTTGGCTGTAATTCAAAAAATAAATGAAAAACTTTGATTCTTCTTGTGGATTATTTTAATTTGGTCTTTTAATTTTTTTTACATCAAGTCGAGAATATGATGTCATGTAAATGGCCGTCGCCACAGTTGATTGTCATTTGAGCCCTTTTTATGGCATTTTCCATCACTTTGGCCAAAACTTCCGGCGATAGGTCCTCACATTCTTGACGGATATTGTCTTTAAGAGCTGCAAGAGTCTGAGGCTTGTTGACATAAACCCCCGACTTCAAAAAGCCCCACAAAAAGAAGTCTGGAGCGGTCAAATCCGGCGATCTTGCTGGCCAGTGAAAATCGCCAAAACTCGAGATTAGGCGCCCGGGAAATGCATCTTTCAGTATATCGGTTGTGGCACGTGCAGTGTGTGCTGTTGCACCGTCTTGTTGGAACCACATGTTTTCCAATCCCAATTCATCAAGTTGCGGCAAAAAGAACTCGTTGATCAGTAGGCGTTGGACGGCCAGGAAATTTGCGACGAAATTCACGTTGTGCCAAAGTCACCGACCGATTATTGGTCAAATAAATAGTCAGCAATATTCCACGTTCTGGAGCAGTGTAGCGTAACATTGTTTATTAACGTGTATTTCGCATGTGTTTACTATACAAAAGTCAAAACAGAATTGATTTTAGGGGCCAATCGCAAAATTTATAGCATTTTCTGATAGGAAGATTACTTTTGCGCCACCTTGTATAAGCGTTCAGCTTTATTAATAAATTTATGCAGAAATTTCAATTGTAACGAATATTTTATTAGAAAATGACATCGGAATGTCAAAGAATATTGAAATGGTGCAATACAAATTGTTTTGTTCAAATTTCCATCCATACAAGTAAAAATCTAAAAAAAGCAACACCTTGCATAAAAACAGCACTGTTTGCGGGGACAACATTGCTTCAAAATTTTCAGGTAGCCGAATAACAGAATAAAAGAGAATTTGGAGCGAGACAACTGACAGCTTACTTCTCCTTGTTGATTACACTATGGTCTTTATAATAAAAGACAAAAATTATTGCGCACAAGTAGATATGTATGTATGTATGTAACCCACCTCAGTAATTTTATTTCATTTGATGAATGTTCTTACAATCCCAATAAACAAAGAAGTAAGCTAGTTTATTAAACAATATTTTCCAAGCGTAAAAAGTAAATGTTTTCCAAACGAGTTTGTAACTAAAAAATTTCACAAACGTTTAGATATGTTTTTCCAATGGTGTGGTAGCGTTTGAGATATACCTTGAGGTGAACACTCAGCGAGGTGAACAATTTGTCAGTTTTCAAAAATAATGTTTGAAGTTGTATATGCTTCATTTATATTGATTTTGTTATAAGGGCATCGTGGTGTGACGGTAGTGCAGCTGGCCTACCACACAGAAGGACCTAGGTTCGAACCCCTCTACAGGCAACATGAAAAATTGTTTGAAAAGGTTTTTTAAAACGGGTGTCATGAAAGGCTTCTCAGAAAAAATGCACATATTTGCCTTGCATATGTAGACTGCATAAAAAATTGCAAGCAGCACACCAAAAATTGGCCCTTTATATCCTCCCAATAAGCAAAATACGTTTACTATAATCATTGTAACACGTTTGGAAAACATTGTCGACTCAACGAAAGTGATCCCTTTTTGAATAATTGGAATTGAGGCTTGGAAAACAATGTTTAATAAACGTTTTATTCAATGTGCAGTAAGGGTTTGTTGAAAACTGATTGATAAAACTCCAATTTGGGCAACAACGTGAAAACCGACCAATAGCCTAACGAATATGTTGTGGGATTTAGCTCCGAAGGTTGCTGGTTCGAGTCCCGAACATTTCCTCCTCTTTTTTTTAAATCAATTATTTAAATATTATGTTTTATAATAAATTCTTATTTGGTGTAAGAGCCCAATAGACAAAGAAGTAAGCTAGTTTATTAAACGATATTTTCCAAGCGTAAAAAGTAAATTTTTTCCAAACGAGTTTGTAACTAAAAAATTTCACAAACGTTTTGATATGTTTTTCCAATGGTGTGGTAGCCTTGGAGAAATACCTTGAGGTGAACTCTCAGCGAGGTGACGTTTCATTTTTACACTCCCATTTTCTGGGTTTCTTTTTGCTGAACAAAAAAAGTAGGCGTATGTTTTGAATTTGTCAAGGAAATGGTATTCGATAAATCGAAATAACAGTAAACTTGTAGTGAAACATTTCACAAAATTAACTAAATAAAACATCAGAACAAGTCATCACATGCCATCACTGTATAAATCAGTGCAAACTTTCTGTAATATCAATTAAAAAATAATAAACAAATCTTAAAATAAAGATATATTCACATACCTATCTACAATCAAAATACGTACGCATTTTTGCCCTCTTTCCATGAGCATAAATCTGCTAATATGAAAATGTTGGTAAGACAATTTTCGGCTCATTCGGTTAACATGGATTGCTAAATATTGTGGTTTCGGTCAAAATTAGAGCCTGCAATGGTTAATACATTAAAATTACTAACTCAAACTAAGAATAATTGTACATTTATGCTTCAGACTAGAGAGAGGAGTTTTTTAATAATAAGGACGAGCTGAATTCTTTTCAGGGAATAAAGACAACCTGACTTACTCTACCAAGTGTATAATAAAGTGAAAATCTTTAATGAGATGAGATTGGCTCCTATTTGTATAAGACATCTTTGAAGTTACTCCTGTTCAATTTGCTTTTTATGCCAGTAGGTATTGAGTTCCAAATTCTAACAGCATTGATGAAGAACATTCTAGTAGAGTTATTAAAGTTAAAGTATGGCAACATGAGGTTAAGACAGTGCTCTGATCGCGGAAAGATAAGTTTTTCATATAGATAATTTGGAGTCTTCGTGTACTTTAGGTGAAATAGAAAAATGCAGATTCTGGCTTTCAGATAAGCGGCAATCTCACATCCCAGTAAAGATGTTCTCCATGCAGATATGTGGTCAAACCTACGTATTCCATAGACATAACGCGTAATTTCATTAAGTGCAGACTGAGAGTCAAGCTTGCTATATACTAGCTCCGAGTAGGTAAGGGAAGGTAGAATAATTTGACGGGCAAACCTCTTTCGAATATGAATTGGACTAAATGGTGCTGACTTCCTCAAGTTACGTAGAGTACCATACACTTTGCCTACAGCTGAACTAATGTGGTTTGCACAACCTAAATTTGTGTTAATAACGAAGCTCAAGCTAGTAATTTTTTCAACTATCTCAAGAGGGTTATTGTTTAAATTGGTATTAGGATTACATACTAGCAAGATTTATTTTATTTTTGGAAACTGGTAAGACATATGACTTATTTGGGTTAAGTTGAAGGCCATTTCGTGTATACCATAGTGAAATAGCTCGTAAATCCTCATTCAGCTTTACCGTTACTGTTATGTTTTTAGCACATTTAACTATATTTTAATTATTTTAAGCAAACGTTTATTTAAATTTTTAAAAACAATCACAACAAGAAATCAAAATCTTATAATAATAAAATTTTTAATTTCAAAAATTTTCTCTTTGAAATGAGAAATAAAAAATTATTTTAAAATGAAATAAATGCAAAGTAAAAATGAATAAAGTATAAATAATTAATAATAATAGTCCCTACATATACTCCCCCTCCAGTGAAACGATCAAAAGAAATTAATTAATATTAAATGCTATTTTTTTTGTTTTCTGTGATGTATCTTCTGCGTTTTTGTTTAAAGTATTAGTTAAAATTGAATATGCAGGTTTAAGTAAATCAATAGATACTGTTTTAATTGTGTTACCATATTGAATTTTGAATGTTTTGTCATATTTAGAAATAACTTTAAAAGGACCTTCATAAGGTGGTTGTAAATTTGACTTATGAATAACTTTTAAGAATACATATTCACAAGTATCTAAACTTTTAGGAACAAAGCTACGTTCTTTGTTATGATGAATAAGTTTCGATCGAACAATTGAAAAATATTCTCTTAGTTTAGTGAGAGTTTCATTTGTGCTATCAATTTCATTATTATTATTAGAGACAATTAGTTCACCAGGTAATCTAAGTGTTTGTCCATAAACAAGTTCGGCAGATGAACATTTAAAATCGTCTTTAATAGCAGTTCGTAAACCTAGAAGTATCCAAGGTAAAATTTCAGACCAATGAGTAGAATCGTTTGAGGGTGTTATAGCAGTTTTTAAAGTCCTGTGGAATCTTTCAATCATTCCATTAGATTACGGATGATAAGGAGTAGTGTGAATTTTATGAGAACCTAACAAATGAGTTAATTCAGTAAATAATTTTGATGTAAATTGTGAACCTTGATCTACTGTTATCTTTAGTGGAATACCAAAACGAGTGACATAATTTTGAACAAATGTAGTTGTTATTGTTTTTGTTGAAATATCTTTTAGTGGATATGCTTCTGGCCACCTTGTAATACATACAACGATTTTGTAACGATGTAACGATTTTCTTTTGATACAGGAAGTGGTCCAACTAAATCCATATGAATGTGTTCAATTCGCCCTGTAGGAATATTAATTTTTTGAACAGGAGTTTTAGTATATTTTGAAATTTTAGATTTTTGACAGTTGATACAACTAGATGTCCAATTATTAATTTCTTTACGCATATTCGCCCAAAAATATTTAGATTGAATTAGTTTTCTCGTTGTACGTACACTAGGATGTGCTAAACAATGAATTTTGTCGAAAATAATTTTTCGCATAGAATGTGGTACATAAGGTCTAAAAGGTTTTTGAGTAGTATCACACCAAATATTGAGGTCAAGAAGAGGAATATTGATTTCTTTTAAATTATTTTTGGAACTAAGATTTGAAGTAATATTTTTAAGTATCTCATCTTTTTGTTGTTCTTCAAATAATGTTTGAAAATTTATATCTTTTGTTAAAATTGTATTAATCTCAGGAATACGTGAAAGAGTATCAGCAACAATATTATTTTTGCCGGAAATATATTGAATATCATTGGTAAATTGTGCAATGTATTCAAGATGATGAGTTTGGCGAGGTGATCTATCTGTTTTTGAATTTAATATATGAGCATTTCCGTAGAATCGTCAACCAGAGCAAAAATTTTAAATGTTAATAAAAATAAATTCTTGTTTAACCCTGTTATACAAAATTACCCAAATTTTTATAAATATAAAGCTTTGGAAGTTGATTTAAATTTTTTTTATGAAAAATTTGGCTTGAAACATGAAAAATTTTTTTTTTCATTTCCAGCCAGTTTTAGAGGCCTGTTTCTTTTCAATTTTTTCACATGTTCGACTTATACTAGCGATCCTTTTTTGCAACAAAATACCCCCATGAATATCAGTTAAGACCCTCAAAATGAAAGAAGAGTGAACGACGATGTCTTAACTGTAAATTTTTATTGAAACTTTTACCTCTGCCTGGATCGTACGTTCGCGACCAAAAAAATACATTTTTTGTTACCACTTCTCAAGGAGTGTAAGGAAATGTATAGAACTACATTTCTAAAGCCGGTTGAGTGCACTTAATTGAAAACCAGAACTACTTCTCTTGAAGGGGTTACCAAACCTTTTTTTTTAATTCTCAAAGTTGCGTACGTTCGCGACCGTTTTGCATTTTGATATATTTTTTCCTACCAAAAACTGAAGCAAGAAAAAAGAGGTTGTTAATATAATTTTTGCATGGTTAATAATGGATCATAGGGTTTTGAATAATTTTAATGAAGTTATTCATAAATTTTCCAACCATACATTAAAGTGAGTATACTTTATGTTATGCAAGCCACTTTCGAGTCTTTCGGTGTGAGCGCGGGATTTCAGTAGCGTCTAATAATTTATGCTATCTTCTTTCTTTATAAATACAACATATAAGATTTAAACTTGTGAATTAAGTGTTCCAATTCATATAATTTGTAAAACATTATGCCGAAAATAGGAAAAGAAAGTGTATGGAAAAATCGTACGTTCGCGACCCGTACGTTCGCGACCGGTATTTAAGCGTATATATAAAAATGTACTGAAGATATTTTAAAGCGAAATAAACGAAAAGAAAGTCACTTTATGCCACTTCAATATGTTATCAACCATTTTGAAAAAATCCTTTCCATTTCGCTGAGTTTTGAATTTTTCCAGTTGCACAAAAAAGTCACTTCCATTTTGCGTACGTTCGCGACCACATGTTTATTGCCCCCACAGTCTAAACTAAAAATCGAACAAACCTGCCTCTTACACCTAAAATTGACCTTCCAAAATGCTATCGAAGTAGCAAAAAAAAAAAAACAAAAACCTATGTTTACTTTGTTTTTTGGCCCATAAAAGCGTACGAACGTACTGTTCGCGACCGTGGAAACACCCATATGTGTTAAAGGTTTGTGATCAGTGTATATAGTAAATGTTCTACCTTCAAGAAAATGTCTGAAATGTTTAATAGAATTGTATATTGCTAAAAGTTCTCTATCAAAAGTTGAATAATTCATTTCAGTTTGAGTTAATTTTCTTGAAAAATATGCAAGTGGTTCTAATGAGTTTTCACTTATTTGTTGTAAAACTGCTCCAATTGCAACATTTGACGCATCTACTGCAAGAGATAATTGACCATTTTTATCAAAATGAGTAAGAAGTGTTTGTTGTGTAAAAAGTTGTTTAACATTTACAAACGCTTTGTTGGTTTTTTCTGTCCAATTTAATTCTTTAAGTTTATTTTTGATGGGAAAAGTTAAAATTTCATGTAGTGGACAGAGTTCAGTTGCTAACATTTTAATATATCTATGATAATAATTTACCATACCTAGAAATTTTTGCAATTTATTAATTGAAACTGGTTTATCAAAGTTGGAAATTGCTTCAATTCGTTCTAAGGATGGTCTAATTCCTTCACTTGAAATTTCGTAACTTAGAAAATCTAATTTATTTACACCAAATATGCATTTAGTAGGTTTAATATTTAAATTATATTTTTCCAATCTTTTAAAAACAGATTTTAAATGTTCCAAATGTTGATCTTCATTATCACTAGCTATTAAAATGTCATCGATATAGACAAAAACGAATTCTAAACCTGAAAATACTTCATTTATGAAACGTTGGAATGTTTGAGCACTGTTTCGTAAACCAAAATGCATTCGTACGAATTCAAACATTCCAAATGGAGTGGTTATTGCTGTTTTGTGAATATCTTCTTCTGCCATTGGAATTTGATGATAGGCACGAATCATGAATATGAGGTAATTTATATCTATCTGGTATTGTTATACAATTAAGTCGTCCATAATCTCCACAAGGTCTCCAGTCATTTGGATCTTTTTTAGGGACCAGATGTAGAGGAGAAGCAATGTGAGAGCTGGACGGTCTACATATACCAGTTTTAATTAAAAGTTCAAATTCAGTTTTTGCTATTTTTAATTTAATTGGATCTAAACGACGGGGTTATGAAAAAGGTAATACACCTTTAGTTTCAATGCGGTGAACTGTTTGATGTTGTACTTGTTTGGTATAATCTGGTTCGCAAGTTATTGAAGGGAATTCTTTTAGAATATTTGTAAATTTATTTTCTAGAAAAAACAAAAAAAAAAATATAACAAAAAAAAATCAAAAAAGAAACGAACTTTTCTTACTAAAAATTTAAAAAAATTAAAAATCTGAAGTTAGTAAAAAACAAAAAAAAATTAATAATTTATTAAAAAATATACATAAAAATATACAAATATACATATACAATTACTCCAAAAAAATTTTATAAAAAAAGTTTCAAAGAAAAAAAATTTGTTAACTCAAAATTTAAAAAAATTAAAACAAAAAAATGAAAAATCTTAAGTTAGCAAAAAAACAAACAAAAAATAAATAATTTACCAAAAAGTATACAAAAAAAATTTTTTTACTCAAAATTTCAAAAAAATTAAAATCTGAAAAGCAAAAAAAAAAAACAAAAAAAAATTAAAAAAAAGTTACAAACAAAAAAACATGTTAACTCAAAATTCAAAAAAAATTATAATCGAAAAACTTAAAATTAAAAAAAAATATACAGTCGAACTTCCATAACTCGAATCGCCTAAATCCCACAAAAAAGTTCGAGTTACGGAGACTTCGAATTATAGAATTTTTTAATTTTTAGTAAGAAAAAGTAAATTTCATAGATGTTTGTATTTTTAAACTACATTTGAATGGCAATTTGTATTTTAAAACATTGTTTTACAAAAAACTATTAAAGAAAGTTACAATGCAGGGAATTTAATGACTGAAAGTTAACTTTTTTTTGGTTGTTTTCGCAAAAAAGGACTCCAATGTGCTTAAGGCCTTGTAGTGTTCATCATTAGTAGTGTCATTGGTTGTCAAATATAAACTCAATGTTCGAAAAGAGTTTTCTACATCAATTCTGGAAGTCTGATTAATAGTTTCTTCCTCCGAAGACTCTTCATCACTCTCGATTCCTGCTACGTCTACGTTTGGATCCTCCAATTCAGGGCAGTATTGTTCCACAATGTCATTTTCTGTAGGGAAGCCACTTGTGCAAAGTTCGCTATCTACTTCAAAATAATCTTGAGGACTGGCATTGGTTGTTATATCGTTTGCTTTTAGCCACGATTCGTACATTCGATGTACAAAAAGGAATTCCCCGAACTACAGAGCAAACTTCGAAGAAAACATTTCATGTACAAAAAGGGATTTCCCCGATTTGTGAAGCGAAATTCAAGTCAAATATGCGTTACTTCGAGTTATAGAAATGCTTTATATGGAATGTGTATGGATTTTCTTTCGAGTTATGGAGAACTTCGAGTTATGGAAGTTCGAGTTATGGAACAAAATTTGTATGTAAATTCTTTCTTAACGCTACTTGCCAACCATTTTCGTTCGAGTTATAGAAAATTCGAGTTATGGGAGTTCGACTGTAATTAAAAAAAATACGAAAAAAATTTTTCTGTATGCATTTAAAGTGCAATTTATTTGTTATTTTTAATTATTTCGGTCATGGTTACATCTGTCAAAAAATTTTCTTCTACAGTTTGTTGCCGAGGTGATTCTCCATCAAAAGTTTCTTTACAGCTTTTTTCTAAATGCTATAGTTTTCCCGCTATAACCAGTGCATTTTTACAAAAAACATGAAAACAAGTAGTTTTTTGTGTTGCATTTTGTATGGGGTAAACTACTTTTTTTTAGCAAAATTTAATTTTTTTTTTAGCGATTTCTCGAAAAAGATGTTTAACACCTCGAAAAAGTGCTTGGCAGACACCCTACCTATGTACGTTCAAAATTTAATATTTTATTAAGTTATCGCTGTAAAAATGTGGTAACTGTCTTTAAATGCACCCCATATTATAGCATACTAGCAGGGTACCCGGCGTTGCTCGGGATGTAAGTAGTTAGGGGACCTTTCAAAATCAATAATATACTTTAAGATTTCATATTTATATAAAATAGATTTTTTTATTAATTTCATTTCAAAAATTGTAATTACACCGGTATTTTTTTTAATAGAAAATTAACAATTTTTCACTTCATTGCGTATACAACTTACAATATTAAGGGCTCAGAACTAAAAGGATTTAAGTGTGAGTTATACCCACATTTGTATAGTGAAATATGGTGTTTATTTGTTGGCAAAGAGATCCAAGTCATTTCGGACATTGTAGTGTCATCTATTTCCCATACAATAAACGCCATACCCAGGTTTTACATAGAATTTTCAAAAGGCAGTAAACTTTAAACTTGAATATCTCAAATCAATTTCGGAGTCACTTAGATCCATTTGGTTCTAAACCCTTTATATATAATTTTAGTATTCAAATTATGGCTGCACGATACACAAAATTTTTAATTTTCTGTCTCGGAGTGTAAATAAATAGCGAGGACGGTTTTCCTTGACGGAAACACGCCACATAGAGCTATTGATATCGTTAATCTCCTGATCAATTTTCAGGTCCCAACCTTAAACGCTTTCATCTTGAAAAATTAAGTTTGTATGGGAGGTGCCATGCCCCCTTTTCCGATAACCCCCACTTTTATGCGCAAAAATTGTTTTAATAGCATATAGCTCTGTAACAATTTCTAGGTCCCTGCCTTAAATCCTTTTAGAGATATTCAGCTTGAAGTATTAAGTTTGTATGGGAGGTGCCACGCCCACTTTGTCATTTTACCCAGTTTTTTTGGAGGTGGTAGGGATCGATTCCATATAACCCCTTACCAAGTTTCAATAGTCTAACAAAAAAACTTCCAGAGATATCGACTAAGAAGTATTTCAATCGTATGGGAATTGCCACGCCCCCTTTTTCGTTATCCCCAGTTTTTTTTGGAGGTGGTAGGGATCGATCTGATATAACCTCTCACCAATTTTCAGTGGTCTAACTTAAATGCTTCCTGAGATATCGACTAAGAAGTATTGCATTCATATGGGAGGTGCCACGCCCATTTTTTGTTATCCCCAGTTTTTTTGGAGGTGGTAGGGATCGATTCCATATAACCCCTCACCAAATTTCAGTGGTCTAACCTAAATACTTCCAGAGATATCGACTAAGAAGTGTTTCATTCGTATGGGAGGTGCCACGCCCCCTTTTTCGTTATCCCCAGTTTTTTTGGAGGTGGTAGGGATCGATTCCATATAACCCCTCACCAAATTTCAGTGGTCTAACCTAAATACTTCCAGAGATATCGACTAAGAAGTATTTCATTCGTATGGGAGGTGCCACGCCCCCTTTTTCGTTATCCCCAGTTTTTTTGGAGGTGGTACGGATCGATCTCATATAATCTCTCACCAAATTTCAGTGGTCTAACCTAAATAGTTCCAGAGATATCGACTAAGAAGTATTTCATTCGTATGGGAGGTGCCACGCCCACTTTTTCGTTACACCCAGTTGTTTTGGAGGTGGTAGGGATCGATCCCATATAACCCCCTAGTTTCAATGGTCTAACATAAATACTTCTAGAGATACGGACAATGGAAAATTCCAGTTGTATGGGAGGTGCCACGCCCCCTATATATATCAAAATATTTTTTAGCCTGTGACCATCCCAGGAAGATATCCAGTGGGTGTGTAAAATTTGGTTACGATCGGCTTATTCGTTTAGGACGCAAGTGGATCTATACCTATATATTTACATAATTTGAATTTTATATATATAGATTAGGCTATGAATCTGTTAGTTTTTTACCCAACCCGTTAGGGCATTTTACACGAATAACTTAAAAAAATATTTAATTTTGAACGTAGGTAGGGTGTCTGCCACGTCCTTTTTGAGGTGTTAAACATCTTTTTCGAGAAATCTCTAAAACAAACATTCATAGCAATTTAACATTCTACCGGAAACTTTCCAAAAAACATTCAATTTTGCTAAAAAAAAAATGTTTTACCCCATACAAAATGTAACACAAAAAACTACCTGTTTTCATATTTTTTGTAAAAATGCACTGGGAAAAAGTGGTTAGCGGCAAAACTATAGCATTTAGAAAAAAGCTGTATAGAAACTTTTGATGGAGAATCAAATAACAAATAAATTGCACTTTAAATGCATACAGAAAAGTATGCTCTGCATATTTTGGGATTATTTTTTCACCCTTCATGTCCACTAGTAGGAGAGTTAGATAAACCAAAAAAACCTATGGTCCGCGTCACTTCCGTATTAAATCTCTGTCGCCTGGACTAACATATGTATAAGTTTTAATAAAACCTAGGGCCGTATCGCGTTTCCCGTTGACTGAATACTCGTTTCGTGAAATTGCTTATTTGGTAGCGCTTTATACTTACAATACCTATCATAACAAAAAAAAAAATAATTCGATAGCAGAAATGCTTTCGAAAAGAAATTGAAATACAATTTTCTTGAACAAAAAATAGCCTCATTGTGCAGAGGGTAGGGCAACAGCCTCCAAGCTGTGGATTGATTGATTGCTGCAGGACCGCCCTTGAAAGACGCAAAATCATGGCGAAAGGATGACTACCAAAATTCCATTTTTTATTTTTTTTTTATTTACCCAATACATTTGAACGGCACAAATAAATTTTAATTAATATTTTCGACATTAGCTTCAATCTATTACACATTTCAACTTCAATCTATTACACACTGTCAAAGATTACGTACGATTGTGAACGTACATACATATATTGCGATACCAATAATTTTCCTTATACGATCAGTAACGTAAATATTTTCGATAAGATTGCCTTTTCGATCACGGAATACACGATACGGCCCCTAGCTTTTTCGCTCACTAATAACAAATATAGAATGTAAAATACTCGTACTTATTCTTCATATCACCTCGAAATAAATTGGGGGGTAAAAAGTTTGTATTTTCTTTTTTATAGGCCCTTAGTTCTAGGTGTGCAAATATACAATCACATCGCTGATAATTTTTAATTTGTTTTGTTTTAGACGGGAAAGCCGGCGTATAATCGAGGACAATCGGATGCTGAAAGTTCAGAAATAAATGCACTTTGGTATAAGTTTTATGAAAGTATATACACAGAACAGTTTCAGACGTATGCTACAATATTTTATGAATATTATCAACATTTGCGGCAGTCCTTACAGGAAAATATTCAACCTAAAAATAACCCCGAAGTCAACCGAAATCAGATTTTAGACGAAAATTTTGTGGTAGAATTCGGAGAACTCGAACTTTTTGGGCTACCTACAGCATTTGGTAGAAGCAAAAAAAATTTAAAAAAACATTCAATTTATACTGCGGAATCGGAGCATATTTACAGCGGGTTGTTTTCAGATGACGAAAACGAATGTATAAACATGGAGCTTGAAGATGAAACCAATCTTGCAAAGAAAACTAAGTCTCAAATAACGAAAACAATAGGAAAGAAAAAAAAGAATCGGAAATTACGCAATATACCTGAATTTCTCATTGAGAGGAAGGGAATGTTAAAATATTGGAGGCAGCGCTTCTCCCTTTTTTCTCGCTATGATGACGGTATACGTTTAGATTGCGAAAGTTGGTTTTCGGTAACTCCTGAAAAAATTGCCATACACTTGGCCAATCGTCTTCGGTGTGATGTAATAATCGATGCCTTTTGTGGTTGTGGCGGTAATGCCATACAATTTGCTCACACCTGCAATCATGTTATAGCAATCGATATTGACCCAGTAAAGTTAAATATGGCGAAGCACAATGCCACAATTTATGGTGTTGCTAATAAAATTGACTTTATTAATGGCGATTTTCTTCAAATGAGTCGGTGTGGACGGTTTCGTAGCAATGTAGTTTTTCTGAGTCCTCCCTGGGGAGGGCCACAGTATAAAAAAGCAGCGGAGTATGATATAGAAAAATTTTTGCAACCTTGCAGTGCATCCGAATTAATAGAAATCGCTAAAACTATGAGTGAAAATGTAGTATTCTACTTACCACGCAACTCAAGTGTTAAACAAGTCATACAATTGGCTGGCAAAGGCAACCAGTGTGAATTAGAGCATAACTACTTAGACTCGAGGCTAGTAGCAATTACTGCGCTTTACGGTGACAGTATAATACGAAAGGAAAAGTTATAAATGTGTAATATATAGTATGTATGTATACCTATAGTATATGCATTGCGTCATTTGAATAAAACAAGTTTTTTCAATTTTCAGAAACTTTAATAATTTTAGAAATAGCTTCAAAATGTTAGAGCTTAAGTTAATTTTAGTACAATAACAGCCGGCTTCTATTTACCGCTCGTATCTCTTTTGCTAATGAATAGAAAAACTGGCGAAAAGGAATAACGAATTTTCTTAATCAACTGTTCTTTTGTGAAAAGTGAATGAATAGTATTAAAATTTTATATAAAAAGTTGTTAAATTGAAAAAATTAATAATAAAAAGTTAAAGTATTGCCTTTAGAAAGGTAGCATAAGAAGAAACGGAAGATTATGTAGCACAGGAACATTAACAGAGGTCTAGACCAAGAACGTTGCGCATTTGCGCATTGATACGAACGCACTTGAGGCCCAGAAATTTCGGGCTGCCTTTGCATAAAGCTTAATAAAGTGTATATTTGCAGCTTAATTATACTTCTCATCTTAAAAAAACAAAAGCGATACAATATTAATTTTAAAAGTGATTTTTATTGTTATAAACTATGTTTACTTACATTTTGTTCAGGGCTTAAAATTGCCTGGTGAGATATCTCGCAAAAAACTTGCGCATTCTCGCTTTTCTTTGATATCTACTTTACTCGCCAAACCACTTTACGCTTTTTCGAACATCATTAGAATCAGGGTTTGAAAATGCTTAACTATTTTCAGGTATTTTAAAATTGCTTCTGCTTGAGTTTGAAAATTATTCAGCAGCTAAAAATAAGCAAAGTAAAAAAAAAATGTGTTCATTTTACTTCAGCAGCAAGTTGAACGGAAACGAGCTTCAGCAATCAGCAGAAAAAAAACTTGAGAACTTGCTGAGGCTTTAAGCTATTAGTTTTTTGCAAAGTATATTAAACAAAGTAGTAGCGAACTTGACAGTTCTCTCTTTGCTGTAGGAGTTTTAACGTCAAATGAAAAAAAATGTTAACCCGTTCGATTTAAAATTTCTCATTTTTATCAGTTTGTTATTTTTATTTGAGAACTACCAAATCGTGCTAATTGTTTACGACTGAAACCGAGTGCTAAAACTCGTCCAAAAATTTGCCGGGAGAGGTATCAATAGACGCGCCCAGGACCCATAAATAATAATCCGATTAAGAGATCAATTTTTTTGAGTAGTTTGCAAGATATTATCGTGGACAATAGTCGGCAACTCAAGATGTAATTCACACAAAAGTTCTTCTGATTTTTGCAAATATTTTTCAAAATAACAACGGTATTTATTCTCCGGAAGCCGATTTTCATTTGAACCGAAAAGTGACTTTGATACTCCTCCCAAAATTTTTTAGAATTTGATGATAGTCGTAAACAGTGACCCAAATCGATGCTATATTAAAGACATATGTATGTACGCTTGTTCTTTGCGGTCAAGGTCTTTAAAGAGGTAGACTCCAAAGTAGCACTTGGGGGCAAAAGTGAGCTTATTAGATAGTTTATGAATATCTATATTAATAATTTTTTTTGCAAATGCGGTTTAACTTCTTAAAACGAAAATTGTATGGGGCCCAAATATTGTACATGGGCCAGTAAGGGTAAATTCGTTGGTTTATACTTTTTTGAAGTAAGAACTCCTACAAAAAAAAATATTTCAGTTGTCAATTCTACCTTGTTTAATTTGCCTTGGTTTTTTGTATTCAAGTTTATTCAGTTTTCATATTTGTCAGTTTTTCACAGCAGAATTTATGTTTCGAATTGCTGACTGAAAGATATGTAGTAAAACTAAAAATTTTTTGCTTTTTTTAAGCAGCTATTTAAAAATTTCATAGGGAAATACAAATAATCATACGATGTTCTGATCGTACTGGTGCAAATCCTTCAATTGCTATATGCCTTTTTGCTATACTTACATCCGAAAGACATATGTATGTAAGGATGTGTATATGGAAAAACAAAAGTAAGACAAGTAACAAACGAAGTATTATTCTCTGCCTTACAGATATTACGTTAGTCTTGGGATTCGAAATATAAAAACTTCTTCCAACTGAGCCTCGCATATAAAAACCGCCGTGGTATAGTGGTAGGTGACAGGTAATAGTGTCACTGGTAATAGTGTCAATTGACACTATTTCCAGGGTAACTTGGAAATAGTGTCAATTGACACTATTGTGCTTTTGGAAATGGAAATAGTGTCAATTGACACTATTGCTATTTTAGGCAGCGGTTGTCTGCGCAGCGCAGTGTTATAAGAGATGGATTTTTATTATATGATTATTTACAAAGTTATGGTTTCTCCTTTTACGAAATGTGCACTATTAGTGATTGGGGTCTACCACATTATCCCCCAAATTCAAAATCCCCGAAAAAAAAATCCCCAAACACAAAATCGCCAGATAAGTAATCTTCAAAATCAGAATCCTCAAAGTAAAACTCGGCTCAGCGAATAAAGGCCTAACGAACTAACGCCTAATTTTTCGAAATGAAAGAATGCCTAAAAAAGAACGCCTAACAAGAAAGTGAAAGAACGTCTAACTTTAAAAATGAAGGAAAGCCTAATTTTAAAAATGAAAGAAAGTCTTAATTGTTAGGGTTTCTTTCCAATATTTGGGACTTATTTCACAAATAAACTATAACTTCCGATCCATGTTTTTTTATGTGTAGAACACCTTTTCGCATTGGCGGCCTTCGGTTGCGCTTCAAAAAATAACCCTGGTCTACGCCATTCCAACTCCGGGTGGTTGCCCTGAACGGTGGCAACATGCCACCGTTCCCACTCTATGGGCGGGATCCATGGTATTTTTTTTAATTTTTTTATCACCTGAAACTAATGATTATTATATCGCGCGATTTTTTATTTAAAATTTTCATCTTATGTTATTAGCTATTTACATATGTATGTATATGCATGTACACTATATTTTTATTCCCTTTATGTTATTTTTATTGCCAATTCAAAAAGGTGTTCTGCACAAAAATGTGGCATGTGCTGGAAGAAAATTTATGTGAAACGTTCACATTCAGTACAATGCTCCAATTGTAACAGATGGTTGCATCTAACTAGTTGCTCCGGGCTAAATCCCTCTACTCATAGGCCCACTAGTTTTTATAGAACTTTTGTGGCCCCTTGCTGTTCACGTCCTACGACGTCCAGTGGCCGTCGTCGATCAAGTATCGCTCCGCCACATATGTCTGACTCTGTCACACCAGTCTCCTCGACTAGCACTAACAATGCACATCAGCAAGTAGACCTTCCGAGCGGCCGCTCACACCCCCAGGCGTCAACATCTCACACAGCAGCTCACAGCTACTCCCTACGTAGCACTTCCCAAGTGGATTTGAGCAATGCTGAGCGTCCGCCTACTACCACCTAGGCATACGCACCAGTCCTTGACCCTCAGCATCAACTCTACTCCCCCTTCGCATTTCGGTATCCTGAAATTTAATTGCAACGGCCTAACTGGTAAAATTGTTGAAGTGACAAATTTAATGAAGCGACTGAACATCAAGATCGCGGCGATTCAGGAGACAAAGCTAGGTGGAAGGTCGTCTCTTCAGACCTGCAACGGGTACAATGTACACCGTTGTGACCGTGCGAGAGGGCTTGGGGGTGGTCTGGCATTCATCACGCATCAATATGTGCATTATCGTCTATTTGAGCCTGACATCGTCCCGAGGGACACCACCTTAGAACGTCAAGGTATGGTTGTCCGGTCAGGCGATGTCGACCTTGAAATCATAAACATTTACATACCTCCTGTCACCTGTTGTCCCAGGGATTACCACCCTGACATTCGTGCGTTACTCAGGGGCGAGAACCGCGTCATCCTTGGTGACTTCAACGCACACCACGACCTGTGGCACTCCAGCTTGCAGGCCGATGGTAGGGGACAGGAGCTGGCTGACCAAATAGATGATTCGACGTTCTGCACGGTAAATGGGGATGCCCCCACTAGAGTGGCGGTAAACTGCTCTAGCTCGCCAGACATCACCATAGTCAGCGCAGGCCTAATAAACTGCGTTGATTGGCGACCGATGGTGACGCTTGCTTCAGACCACCTACCCATAGTGCTCTCTATCGATCGCCCCACCGACTTTGTCACCGCTGGGAATCGCACATTCACCAACTTCAATAAAGCCGACTGGGAGGGTTTTCTCAACACCACAGAGAGCGCCTTCGCTGCTCTTCCCACCCCGTCTGACGCACGAGAAGGGGAAAAGGCGTTTCGTATGGCCCTTATTTCAGCCTCCCATCAACACATTCCGTCAGGTAGAATAAAGGAAGTGCGTCCATTCTTCCCCGCAGAGGCAGCGGCCCTGGCAAATGAACGTGACCATATTGGACGCCTTGACCCTACGGATCCTCAAATAAGGGATCTTAATGCGGAAATCAGACGCTTAGTAGATCAACACAAACGTGCTAAGTGGGAGGAGCACCTAATGACTTGCAACCTCTCGGCTGGAGTTGGCAAATTATGGTCGACGGTGAAATCTTTGTCCAACCCGACTAAACCTAACGACAAAATATCCATGTTGTTGTTGTTGTTAGCAGTGCTTCGCCCTGCCCAAAGGGCCAGAACACTCCTAGTTGTCATCGGGCTCTTCTAACGGAAGTCCAAGGAAACGCGCTGTTTCAACAGGGTTGGACCAAAGTGATAAGGGAGTTAGAAGAGTATGTTCCGAAGAACACGAAAAGAGATGTTGCGTGTCATGGGGGGCCATACCGCATGCAGGGCATGTGTTAGGTATGGTAGGGTTCAGTCTGGACAAATAGGAGTTCAGCCTATTGCAATATCCAGACCGAAGTTGAGCCAGCATGACTCTAGTCTCCCTCGGAAGGACACGTTCTTCCTCAGCAAGAACGGGTGGTTGGGCACCAATAACGGGGTTCACAGGCCGGGATCTGAGGGATCTGTCCACCGACTCAGTGTGGAGGTCCTTTAGGGCCCGCCTATGGTCCCGCAGATCAAACGGCAACGAGATGTGATGCCGGATCTCATCATAATGCTTCCGGAGATGCTTCCTTATGTCTCTAGGGGGCGGAGTTTCATCCAATAGCTGTCGATTTGGATGACTGGGACGGTGGCAGTTCAGAAGGAACTGCCTACTTAAAAGTTCCGCATGCTCGCGAACGTTGAGCATTTGAGCCTCCTGGTGGAGATGAGACTCAGGAGACATAAGCAAACAACCCGTTGCAGTTCTGATGGCGGTGTTTTGGCAGACCTGCAATTTCCTCCAGTGGGTGTCGTGAAGGTTAGGCGACCATATGGGCGCAGCATAATCAATAACCGGTCGGCCAATAGCCTTATAGGTGACCAGCAACGTTTCTTTGTCTTTGCCCCAAGTACTGCCGGCGAGTGACTTGAGGATCTTGTTGCGGCTTTGTACCTTTGAAGCTATTGCGGTGGCATGATTAGCGAAGGTGAGGCTATTGTCGAATGTAACCCCTAGAATTTTGGGGTGGTTGACAGTAGGTAGTGGAACACCATCTACGTGGACATTCAACTCCTGCCCCATCTGCGCATTCCACGTAGTGAATAGGGTCGCTGTCGATTTAGTCGGGGACAGTGTCAGGTTCCGCTCTGTGAAGAAGCAGGAAAGGTCGCGCAGGTAGTCATTAAGTCTCGTACAAAGTTCGTCTGTCGAAGGTCCTTTGCCCGTGGCCATCACGGTGCAGTCGTCAGCGTACGAAACGATGGAGACCCCCTCTGGTGGGGGAGGGAGGCTCGAGATGTAGAAGTTAAACAGAAGGGGTGAAAGAACACCACCCTGCGGAACCCCTTGTCTAATTCTTCTAGGTCTACATCTCTCGTTTCGAAACTGCACTGACGCCAGCCGACCGTTCAGGTAGTTAGCGGTCCACCTTTTTAGGCCGGCAGGAAGCGGTGTCTCCTCCAGGTCTTCAAGGAGTGTGGCGTGGTTGACCGTGTCGAAGGCTTTCGACAGGTCAAGTGCCACGAGAACCGTCCTGTGGTTTGGTTGGTGTTGGTTCAAACCGAAGTTAATCTGCGTCGTGATGGCGTTCAAAGCTGATGTTGTGCTATGGTTTTTACGGAAGCCATGTTGATGATTGGCCAGCTGCAGGTTTGCAGTATAATATGGGAGCAGAATAGCCTCTAACAACTTCACTACCGGCGAAAGGAGGGATATCGGACGATAAGAGTCTCCTTGATTTGCCGGCTTCCCAGGTTTTAGGAGGGGGACCACAGTCGCATGTTTCCAGATATCTGGTATAACGAAGGTGGACAGTGAGAGGTTGAATAGAGCCGCCAAGTACTTGTGCCCCTCGTGGCCTAGGTGTTTCAGCATCTTCATGGCAATTCCGTCGGGTCCGAGTGATCTTGAAGGTTTGGCCTTCTTTATAGCTTCCTTGACCTCTGCAGCGGAGACGACAATGGGCGCGGCTGTGTGTTTGTGTTTGTGCGCGCGTCGGATGGCTTTTCTCTTAGCCCTATCCGCAGGAGATTGCAGTATAAATTGCCGGCAGAATGCGCTCGCGCATTTCCTGGGGTCCGACTTGACGTTATCGCCGAAAGCAATGGCGACCTTGTCATTGTATTTGGTCGGGTTGGATAGGGCCTTGACTGTCGACCATAATTTGCCGACCCCGCCGGAGAGGTTGCATGACTCTAGGTGTTCTTTCCACTTCTTCAATTTATGTTCATTGACAGTCCGACGGATTTCTGCGTTGAGATCCTTTATTCTTGGATCTGCGGGGTTCAAGAGTCTCACTTGGTCACGTTCTCTTGCCATTGCCGCTGCTTCCGCAGGGAAATTCGGCCGAATTTCCGGGATTCTGCCAGCAGGGATGAAGCGGCCAGAGGCTGAATCGATGACTTTGCGAAACTCTTTCTCACCTTTGCATACGTCCGTCGGTGTGGGTAGGTCAGCGAAGGAGTGCTCTGTAAAGTCCGTGAAGCGGTCCCAGTCCGCTTTACTAAAGTTAATGTACGTTCGTTTTTCTGTCGTTATGAAGTCGGACGGTCGTTCGATGTCTAGTAGGATGGGTAGGTGGTCAGATGCCAGTGTAAGCATAGGTTGCCAGTTAACGTGGTTGATAAGGCCCGCACTTGAAATGGAGATGTCTGGCGAACTGTGGCAGTTACCTGCCACCCTAGTGGGGGCATCTCCATTCAATGTACAGAATGCCGAATTATCTATTTGCTCCGCGAGTGCGTGCCCTCTGCTATCTGCTGGCAAGTTGGAGTGCCAGAGATCGTGATGTGCGTTGAAATCACCTAAGATAAGGCAGTTATCGCCCCTTAGCAACGCACTAATATCAGGGCGATAATCCCGGGACAGCACGTAACAGGGGGAATGTATATATTTAACACTCGCAGGTCGACGTCGCCTGTCCGGACTGCTATGCCCTGGCATTCTAGGGTAGAGTCCCTGGGGTCAACGTCAGGGGCAAACAGATTATATTGTACAGTATGGTGTGTAATGAATGCGAGGCCGCCCCCATGACCGCTGGGACGGTCTTTCCTATGTACGTTGTACCCATCACGAGTACGTAAGTCCGAGTTAGCATTCAGTTTGGTCTCCTGAATGGCGGCCAGTTTAATGTTGTTCGACTTCATAAAGTCTGTTATCTCCGCGATCTTACCAGCTAACCCGTTGCAGTTCAGCTGTAGGATTTTGAAGTGTGTCGGGAGGGAGGGTGGAGGCATGCTGGGGGTAAGGGACGGATGCGGTTGCCTAGGTGGAGGTGGGCATAGTCCCAAGCTGTGACGCAGTCGAGGGTTCAGCGCGTCTTGGCCGATGTTGTGTGGCGTGGAGGGCGGCTGAGTACTGCAGCAAGGGGCAATAAATGCATCCGTCCAAAGGTTCCTGTTTGCGAGCCCAGAGCACATATGGATGTGGCACAGGCCAAGGCAGTTATTGCACTTAACCGATGCCGCAGGCGTATATAGTCTTTGCCGACAAACAGTGCACGTGGTGAAAGGTACGAGGAGGTTATGTTCCTGACCCACGTGCATGCTGGAAGTAGGGGGGGACGAGAGTGGGGACTGAGGTGAGGCGGGAGCAGCAAGGCTGCAGGTCGTGAAGACCGGGCCACTGTCGTGGCCATTTGATGATGGTAGGTGCGGTGTGTGTGCGCCGGAGCGACGAGAACCGCGGGACGCGCGTGTGCGCGAACAACATGGTGCCTCAAAAGTACTGAAAAAAGTACGGGTTCTGGGGATGGCAGGGTTAAGCCCTGAGCATCCAGATCTATGCAACCATCTCTTGCATTTACTGCATTGAACAGAATGTGAACGTTTAACATATATTTTCTTCCAGCAGACGCAGCAGATCCATTCTCTCGGTCCGGGGTTGGATTCGATACCAGCCCGTAGCAAGAGACATTGGAGCAACCCTGCTGCAAGGGATTGCTCCGAGGATGACAATTTAGGAGTGGGATTGGACAAATTGGACAGGGTTACACTGAAATAACAGCCCTTGGCCGGGTAAAACCCGGGTCATTCCGGTACGTAGAACCGGCTGTTGTGGGAATGACAAAATATCCATCGCCTTCGGTGATAAGGTTCAGTCGAAGCCAAAAAGATGCGCGAGCGCTTTCTGCCGACAATTTGTAATGCATCCTCCGTTGAACAAAGATATTCGCCGAGCCACCAGGGAAGCGCACAAACACAAAAACAGCGATGCGCCCATTGCCATCTCCACAACAGAAAATCATGAGGCTATTCGGAGATCAAAGAACACCAAATATATTGGCCCCGATGGCATTTCCATGCTGATGCTGAAACACCTCGGCGACGAAGGCATAAGATACCTTACACACATTTTCAACCTTTCTCTGTCCTCCTTTGTTATTCCTGAAAGATGGAGACAAGCAAAGGTGGTCCCACTACTAAAGCCTGGCAAGCCAGCTGCCGTAGGGGAGTCATATCGCCCGATATCTCTCCTCTCGCCAGTAGTGAAGGTGTTGGAATCTATCTTGTTGCCGTACTTCACCGCAAACCTGCGGCTCGCCGAACATCAGCATGGATTTCGCAAAAACCACAGCACCACCACCGCGCTGAACGCCATAACCACTCAGATAGGGGACGGATTAAACCAAAAGGACAGTGCTAGTTGCGCTTGACCTGGCCAAAGCTTTTGACACGGTCAACCATGCGCAACTAATGAAAGACCTTGAAGACTCGTCCCTTCCTCCCTGTCTTAAACGTTGGACTGCCAACTACCTGAGTGGTCGTCAATCGTCGGTTGAGTTCAGAGCGCCAGATCTAAACCCAGAATAGTTAAACAGGGGGTGCCACAGGGTGGTGTCCTATCCCCGTTTTTGTTTAACTATTATATATCGAAACTTCCCCCCCCACCAGAGGGTGTCTCGATCGTCTCTTACGCCGACGATTGTACGATTTTGGCAACTGGCCCCTCCGTTGAAGAACTCTGCTCTCGCATAAACTCTTACCTCCCAGCCGTGTCCGAATTCTTCGCCGGGAGAAACCTGGCATTGTCACCGAATAAGTCCTCGGCCACCCTATTCACGACGTGGACAACGCAAGTGAACATGGAATTAGACGTCTACGTTGATAGTGTCAAGCTACCAACTGTCTCACACCCCAAAATCTTAGGGGTGACGTTTGATAACATGTTCAAATACGGCGCTCATGTAACCGCAATTGCCAATAAAGTCCAAAGCCGTAACAAAATCCTCTAGTCCCTAGCTGGCAGCACTTGGGGTAAAGACAAAGAAACGTTACTAGCTACATATAAAGCAATTGGCCAGCCGGTACTGAGCTACGCGACGCCAATATGGTCGCCGGGGCTAGCAGACACACACTGGACGAGGCTACAGGTCTGCCAAAACACCGCCCTTCGTACCGCCACTGGGTGTCTTCTTATGTCTCCTGAGCATCACCTTCGTAACGAAGCGAAAATGCTCGCCGTTAAAGAGCATAGCGAGATGTTGACCAGGCAATTCCTGTTCAACTGTTGCAAACCGCAGCATCCGAACCGACGCCTGGTCAACGAGAATCCGCCCCCCTGGAGCATAAGGAGCCATCTACGCAAACACTACGATGAGATCCGGCACCTGATTTCCACGCCGTTTGATCCTTCCGGTATAATGTCCACATATGTGGACAAAAGTTTTTCATAGTGATAATTGATAATGTCGCATTATTTCTCACAATTATTATCACAATTCATGGGGAACATATTAGCTCTGAGGACTGAAGAGCCTAAGGTGCACCGGCAGGCCTCATCCTCATCCACACGAATTCGGTAAATTCCTTTGTTGGCTCTCTCCCGGTGAACGCCGTTCTTCAGGCAACAACACCACCCGTTGCCGAAGAGGAGCGCGAGCTGCCTAGGGAGACTAGGGTGATGCTGGCTCAACTCCGGTCTGGATATTGTAATAGGTTAAACTCTTACCTATCCAGACTGAACCCCGACTTGCCTAATGTTTGTCCGGCATGCGGATTGTCCCCCCATAACACAAACCATCTTTTTGTCTGCTCAACCGAGCCTACTCTTCTAACACCCATATCCCTCTGGTCCTCCCCTGTTGAAGCCGCTAGGTTTCTAGGACTTCCGTTAGAAGAGTTCGATGACAATATTGGGTAAGGTAGATACTGACTATCTAGGCAGGGCAGCGTAGTGTTACAACAACAACAACAACAACAGAAAAAATCCTGTTTAAATTTGCAAAATTGTGTGTAAGGAAGCTTTAAAATTTACCCGATGTGTTTATTATTATTCACTTTAAAGAATTAAAAACACTTCACACTGAACGATATGTCTCACCACACTGCATATTTTTAATATTTTACCCTCTAAAATAAATAACACGAAAAAAAAACATTCAAATAAACTGCTTTCTATTTTGGCTGAATCACTTGTGAACAACAATGGCGGTTTGGTACTAGTTGAATCGTCAGCGAGTAATAGGAGGTGCCAGACATGTGTAAATGAATATGCAGATTTTTCAAAAACTGAAGTTGAGGACTGAGACAGGCTTTTAGCAAGAAAACATGACATGACAGGTATTTTCAGTGTAATAGCGTCTCAAGTGAACATTTGGGATGAATAATTTTGGGTAATACTGCAGCCGGATTCCAGTCATCGCTATCGCCTAATTGCTAAAATTCGCCAAAATGCCAAAGCAAATGAACTCTCAAAAAATTAGGAGATTTCGCTAATTTGCGATTCTGAAACGCAAGTCGCCTAGCTAAAATGTAGTACGGTTATCTTTTCGCTTGATGGCGCTGGGATAGCACCGTCATATGTCAATTTAGTTGTGATTCCTTACATGCCATAAATCACCAAAAATAGCCCGAAATAGACAAATGCTACTAGATGTAAACCCCATACTTTGGGCGGCGAGAACACTGAAAAATTTAATTACAGACAATTTCAGAAATGTTTCTTGGCATCTCCAAGCCACGAGTGTCCTAAAAGTTATATATATAAGAGGTGAAAACGCTTCTTTGATACTCCTTTCCACATTTTTGGGACGTGGTTTAGCAGTTGTTTCCTAAAGAAAACAATTACCAATTTCTATTCTTCTTATAAATGGCATATATTTTATGTCAATGAGTGTTTTTTTGACATAAAAAAACTTAATTCTAACATTTTATCATATATTTTGTATTTTAGCAACAGATTTTTTTGGTTGCCAAAATAAGCATGCTTTAGGAGAAAAATAGAGATTTTACGAGATGGCTGAAATTGCAGAATCGCAAACTTAGCTAAATTAGTCGCCAAAAACAGCTGATGACGTTATCTGGTTCATTCGTGTTCATCGCTTAAATGTGCCAAAAAAATTAATCAAAATGAACCAAAAATGGAGATTTTAGGAGATTGTCATTCACTGGAATCGCAAAAGTCGCCAAAAGTTGCCAAAATGTATTAAGAGATTTTTGGCGATCGAGATTAAGCTTTAGCGATGACGGGAATCCGGCTGCTGTACATCCATACCTTATATCTATTGGCGTGTTCCAATTAAACACAAACCCAGACCTGTATAAAATTTTGCATGTAAATGCAACAAAAACGCTGTGATCTTGATATTTTTCTGGGTCAATTTCGGATCCGTAGTAGTAGATTTTTTTGTAGTAGATTTTTTGACAGCCAACCCTTATTTGCTTAGTAGCACAAACATGCATATGTATACACACTTATTTACAAAAACAACTTGACCGTGATCCGACCCAGGTCAGCTAACTGGAACGCGACTTATGTCTACCAGAAGCACATGCGAATTACAGAAAGTTTTTAACGTTAATTGCAAATATATCTTGAACGAAATAAAATTTCAGATTTCCCCTTTTGCAAAACGCGTCTTTCGATACCCATCCCGAAATCTTTGGACGTGTTTTAGCATTTGACGTTGAATGCATAGTTTTATCTAATTTGGATGATAATTCGACTTCTGAATATGAGTTTTGTAACCTATTGGACATTTATTGTCAACATGCCACGGTTCCCACTCTATGGGCGGGATCCATGGTATTTTTGAGCAGAACACCATCGAGCGTAGGAGGCCTTCGGCCGCGCTTCAAAAAATAACCCTGGGCTACGCCATTCCTATTGCAGATATACTATATGCGTAATAGACTAGAGCTTGTATAAAAGATCTTTATTATAATGAAATTTCTTACAAAATGAAAAAATAGTTTATGTAAATATCTGTAACAACTCAATTGAAAATTTGTTCATTAGAATTATAAGTTACAGTAAAAATATTATAAAGTGTTAAATTGATATCTCTAACACCCTTCCTCAATTTAATAATATTCCAGCATTTGAACGTAAAGTACTTAATTTTGTTGCTGCCAAAGGTTTTGTTAGCTACCATCTTCTCAGTTGGACAATATACACATTTAATGCTTTGTTTATTAACATGATCCTTAACGAAATGAATTTTTGTATCAATCACCCCTATTCTGCATTACAATTACGTTCCCGCTCTACGCTCCGCTTGGATCGTAAATATGCATTCTGAGTTACGCTTGGATCGAAAGAAAAAGAGGAAGAGCTATAAGTTTTTCGAAGTCAGCTGTTTGCCTTGGAATGTGTGAAATTGAAACATAACAAAGCAATTTAAATTACACAAATTATTACTTTTGAAATAAAAGTAAAGCTTTATTATGATTTATAAACCTAATTGTATATATTTGAGCATTACTGAATAAATTGAGTGAAATTTTATAGATCAATTGACTGATTATAGCAGACAACGAAGGACCAACAAAAAGCAAGAGGGCACTGTTGGTGGATGTTACCACATCGTCAGTAGGTAGCTGGTATTTTCCATAGAGCTAGTGCTAGAAGAGTGCGCTTTGTCGACCAGGTACACAGATGGTTGGCGTCGCATCGTGGGGCCACACCATACGCCGAGCAAACATTAGACATGTCGGGGTTAAGTCTGACCGCAGGTGGTACTTTTCGCTGGATGAAGACATTCGCGGCCCCGGAACTGACAAAGGAGTTTAGCGAGTATGTGTTGGCGGTGTGGAGTGGCTGCCGGTGCACGTTTGGATATAATGGCAAAGTCAAAGCTTAGTTTTAATTTCGTTAGTAATATTGTTTGGTGTTTTGAATGCTAGTCCAATTTGTAATTGTTTACAACCGGTGCCGATGCTAATGCGCGTCCAAAAATATTAGATCTCCGTAGGCGGATTCACATTCCTGGCATCGAAACGCGTCTTTTGATTTCCCTCCCTACATTTTTGGACAAATATTGGCACCGGTCGAAAACAATTACCCTGCAAACATATCAAAAAACATCATTAGAGCACAAAAACAAAATATAGCGAGCGTTTTACAACTTTTACATGCGCGTTTTACTTAAATTTCAAGAATTTCAACAAAAAATCGCGGAAACTAATCGTAAATTGTTTGCAAAATTAAAAACAAGCAGTTATCCGCCAACAAAATTCCAACGTAGAAAAACGGAGCTACGATCGAAGTGCAGAATTAGCAGAATTGGAAGTTTCGAAGTTGAACGTAGCGGAATTGAAACGCAGAATACCAAAGTTGCCAAGCGGAGAAATTTTCGATCCAAGTCGAAATGCAGAATAGGGGTGAATATGTTTGGTACGGTTGCTTAGTTTTTCCTCCTTGATTTGGTTCAAACAACTTTGATTGTCCTCAAAAATTATAGTTGGTAAACTTTGAGGTATATTAAAATCCAAAAGTAATTTCCGAATCCATAAGGCTTCTTTGCATGCTTCTGACAGTGCAACAAATTCGGCTTCGGTAGATGATAGTGAAACGCACGTTTGTTTCTTACACGACCAGCTTATAGCGCCTCCGTTTAATTTAAAAATATAACCTGATTAGATTTACGATCAGTCCTGTCCTCAGCCCAGTTTGCGACTGCATAACCAATTAAAAACTCCGGGTGTGTGCCATAGCCGTGGCTACCGCCAAGGTGATGTCCTTCCGCGTGCCACGTTTCCCACACTTTTTCACTTTTTTGGCTCAGCCCAGGGGCGGATCCAGGAAAATTTTTCGGGGGGGGGGGGGGTCCAGATTTGAAATCTCCAATACAACATTTACAAGAAAAGCTGGAAGATAATAGTCGGAGGTATGAATAACAAAAACTCACTCCTACACAGTAAAATTATTATATATTTGCAATGTATTCTAAAATTTTCGAATGACAGACGATATGTAAATACATACATATAACGCTACGGACTTTTCTTTCTGGAGGTCAACCTAAGCTCTCCACAAAAATTTAGCTCTAACGAAATTTCGTTATACAAGATATCTAAATTTAAAACACTATTCACCCCTATTCTGCATTACAATTACGTTCCCGCTCTACGCTCCGCTTGGATCGTAAATATGCATTCTGAGTTACGCTTGGATCGAAAGAAAAAGAGGAAGAGCTATAAGTTTTTCGAAGTCAGCTGTTTGCCTTGGAATGTGTGAAATTGAAACATAACAAAGCAATTTAAATTACACAAATTATTACTTTTGAAATAAAAGTAAAGCT
Source organism: Sphenella marginata (assembly GCA_951509765.1). Lineage (NCBI taxonomy): Eukaryota > Metazoa > Arthropoda > Insecta > Diptera > Tephritidae > Sphenella > Sphenella marginata. Next base: position 43,556,338 of record OX608081.1, on the reverse strand, counting down.
TTATTATGATTTATAAACTTAATTGTATATGTTTGAGCATTATTGAATAAATTGAGTGCAATTTTATAGATCAATTGACTGATTGTAGCAGACAACGAAGGACCAACAAAAAGCAAGAGGACACTGTTGGTGGATGTTACCACATCGTCAGTAGGTAGCTGGTATTTTCCATAAAGCTAGTGCTAGAAGAGTGCGCTTTGTCGACCAGGTACACAGATGGTTGGCGTCGCATCGTGGGGCCACACCATACGCCGAGCAAACATTAGACATGTCGGGGTTAAGTCTGACCGCAGGTGGTACTTTTCGCTGTAGGTAGACATTGGCCGCCCCGGAACTAACAAAGAAGTTTACAGAGTATGAGTGGGTGCTGTGGAGTGGCGGCCGGTGCACGTTTGGATATAATGGCAAAGTCAAAGCCTTTACCTTAGTTTTAATTTCGTTAGTAATATTGTTTGGTGTTTTGAATGCTAGTCCAATTTGTAATTGTTTACAAACGGTGCCGATGCTAATGCGCGTCCAAAAATATTAGATCTCCGTAGGCGGATTCACATTCCTGGCATCGAAACGCATCTTTTGATTTCCCTCCCTACATTTTTGGACAAATATTAGCACTCGGCACCGGTCGAAAACAATTACCCTGCAAACATATCAGAAAACATCATTAGAACAAAAAAACATACGCGTTTTACTTAAATTTTAAGAATTTCAACAAAAAATCGCGGAAATTAATCGTAAATTGTTTGCAAAATAAAAAACAAGCAGTTATCCGCCAACAAAATTCCAACGTAGAAAAACGGAGCTACGATCGAAGTGCAGAATTAGCAGAATTGGAAGTTTCGAAGTTGAACGTAGCGGAATTGAAACGCAGAATACCAAAGTTGCCAAGCGGAGAAATTTTCGATCCAAGTCGAAATGCAGAATAGGGGTGATTACTTTTTGATATCACGAATGGAGCAAATTTGGCTCTAGCTAGGGAACTATAGGGTTTACAAAAATAACTATTTTCATTGTCGATGAGAAGCTTCGTGACGAACAAACGGTAAAAGAAAATGTTTCGATACATACATACATATAACCTATAAGTGGCATTTATGTTCTTATAATGTATAGAATTAGATTTGCAATCGCGATATCGCAGAACTGGGCCCTCACTCTGTAGTTCTATTCGAAAGGCTGTTCTACTCGAAAGCAAAAATCGATTCTAAAACACATCGGCACTCGGTAGTTCGTTAGAATTCACTTTAGAAAATATGCGTTAAGGGTGAGCAACACTGTTTCACAAATGTCAAACTTAAAGAAAAATACGAAAAGAAAACAAAAGCAAAACAAACCAAATTGAAAACATTGCGATTTAAGAAGTTTTAATTTTACAAAATAAAAGGTAAATAGAATATATTGAAATGGATTCGGTAGCGCTATGGTTGGATGCAGATGAAAATACAGTGACGGAGCGAGTGCAGTTGCGCATTATTAATAATTAATTTATTTCGAATTATTCCTTTACAGCTTTGTACAAAACTTTAGGTTGAATAAGGACGCATTTCAGTATGTACTAAATGCAATTATCCCCGAGCTAAGTATTCCTCAAAAATCAACAGCGTTTCCCCTAATTATTAAGCTCGCCGCTGCATTTAATTTATTAATACTGCACCATAACTTCAAACTGTCGATGTTTCGTATTTGGTTGCTTAAATCTTTCTGCCCTGTAAACGATTTTTTGATGAGAAAAATAGAAATATTTTATTTTATTCATAGGAACTTACATTTTTGTTGATTTTTGTTTGCTAAATTATTGTAGAATAGAATTTTCTAACATTCGACTATTTTGACATTTGTTTTCGAGACAGAGAGTGCCAAATTTTCTACAAACGAAAGGGGAAAAATCAAATCCGAAGGGAACAAAATGGAACTCGAACAACGAATGTATTCTAATAGAAAATTCTTTACAGAGTACGAATCGCTCGAAAGCGAACGAAATTTCTTTAGAATAGAACTACAGAGTAAGGGCCCTGGTGACTCGTAGATAAAAACTGTTCACACCAGGTCTACAACTTTGTCTCAGGGAGTTTTAAGATAAAACTTAACGTTTTCCAGAAAAATTCAAAAAATCTCAAAATTTGGTATTTTACATTTTTAAAATTAGTTTTTTAAAAAAGAGCTCGGGGAAAAATGTTAAATATCAACATATCATCTTATTTAATGCATATTCGAGCATTCAAAAGAAAAAATGGAGGGACGTTAACCTTTTAATAAAACATGCTTAAAACCCACCGTGATGAGTAACTTCGAAATCTCTGTGAACATTCAACATTGCCAATCCAGGCTCAGCGAATAAAGGCCTAACGATCTAACGCCTAATTTTTCCAAATGAAAGAATGCCTAAAAAAGAACGCCTAACAAGAAAGTGAAAGAACGTCTAAATTCAAAAATGAAGGAAAGCCTAATTTTAAAAATGAAAGAAAGTCTTAATTGTTAGGGTTTCTTTCATTATGAAATAACGCCCAATGAAAGAAGGCCTAACAACCCGAATTAAAATTCTTAGAAGAAAATGATACAAGTCCCATTATTTGGGACTTATTTCACAATTAATCTATGTGCAGAACACTTTTTCGCATTGGCGGCCTTCGGCCGCCCTTCAAAAAATCCTGGGCTACGCCATTCCAACTCCGGGTGGTTGCCCTGAACGGTGGCAACATGCCACCGTTCCCACTCTAATTTTTATTAAATCTTAAAAAAAGACCACTTCCAATCATGCCGATCAAAGAGACTAGAGCTAAATTTTGTGCATGTTACATATGTTTAACAGCCCGGAAAAAAACACATTTCAATGTAAAAACTGGCCAAGGACATTCGCGCAAATTCGTCACTAAATCTGGTGCATATAATGAGTCTGAGAAAATATATAACTGCAATAGTTCAGGTAAATATTTGTAACACTTGCATTCAGTAAATAGGAAAGCACGTGAGAACGTATTAAACATAGTAGAAAAATTGCCCGAGCCACAAAAAAATCGCTTAATCACAAAATTGTTGCACAAAAAAAAATTGAAAGTGGTTTACCAGGTAATGAAATTGTCTTAAATACATGAGGAGCAAAGGCTAGGGTTATTATAAATAGTAAGAAAGATAATAACATAGTTTTCACGGTTGCCGATTTAAATAATTATCAAGCAACAACTGGGGTTTCTAATAGGCAGATGAATACAATGACTAATTTTATACGAAGCTTTGCTGGAAGAAAATCGATTGAAAAAAATTTTAGGACTCTCATGCAAAAAAATCCCATTTATTGGAAAATGTTTCCCAAGAGGACGTTTTTGAATTTGAGACCGCGAAAGGTCAAGAAGGTAAAATGGAAAAAAGGCCAGTGGTTTGCACCAACGCTTCAGACCGGAACATAGCGTCGATGGAAAATGTAAGAATGAAGGTACTGGCCGATGGAGGACAAGACTTCTTTAAAATCTCCCTATCTACATATATTAATTGAGGAAAACTGCGACGTCAATGAGGACGATAATAAAAGATCGTTGTATTCCGCTGGTGGCAGTGTGTCAAAAGCGCCTAAATTAAATAGCGTTTACCGGCTAATTTTACTATGCGTAGTGCCTAATATCAAAGAGACCCATCACAATGTTAAAACACTGTTTAACCTGACAAAGCTGAAGATATTCCATTCAAATGCGTAACTGACTTCAAGCTCCTATTTGTACTTGGACAACAAACCGCTTCGGCAACCTATCCTTGCCCTTACTGCGTTATCACCTTAAACGAACTGCACCAATTTAATCAGGAAGAACCTCACGATTGTAATCAGGATAAAGTTTTGAAAACATTTTCAAATTTAAAAGATGATTAACTAAAGTTTAAAAGCTTTGGTAGTTTAACCAAATTAGCAAAGGACTGTCACAGCACAGTAGTTGCATTCCAGTTTGCTGACCTGGGTCGGGTCACGGTCATAATTTAACAGGAACGATGCGGGTCAGCTGCATGAGAGTTGGCAGCACTAAAACAAATCAGCTGTTTTGTTGTGAACAAGAAGGAAAATAATAAACAAACATTTTGTGGATCGAGAAAAAAAGCAAAAAATAAGAGAAATGGAGCAATTTTTAGAGGTATTAACTTATAAAAGTTGTTATTAAAAGAAGTTATTACATACTTCACTTTTTTGTAGATTATGTGTGAAGCAACTTCGTCGGAATCGGCAAACACCAGCGGTAGGACGGAGGATTTTCTAAATTCTTCTGCGAGCACGATGAGCGTCTCAGAAAATGATGAGGAGCGAGAAAAAATTGATAACTTTGTACAAGTTATAGAAAATTATACCGACCTAGAGTTCAGAAAGCATTTTAGGTTAAACCGATCAACGGCAAATCTTTTAATTGGTAAGCATTTGATACTAGAGGCCGTTAAGTGCTAAAATATTCTATAGATCCCTAAACAATGTTCTTTTTTTTAATTTTATAGCACGCTATAGTGAAAGCCCATTATATAGCAGCAATCGGCATTTTGGACTAAGTAAGGTTGGACCCTCAAAGGAAATATACATCCTTCTTTGGTACATGGCGAATACCAATACATTTCGAGAGATTGCAAATCTTTTCAACATGTCCAAATCATCCGCATGGAGAGTAATAAGAAGAGTGACTGACTGGGTTTTGTCGATTGGCCACGAATTCGTTCAGTGGCCTTCTGTTTCCAAGGCACAGGATAATATGCGCAAATTTGAGCAAAAGAAGAACATACCGAACGTTATGGGATGTATTGATTGCTCACATATAAAAATTAAAGCACCATTATCAAATAAAGAGGCGTATTTTAACCGAAAGCACTATTATAGATTACAGTTGCAAGCCGTGGTAGATCCGGATAAAATGTTCATTGACGTATTCGCGGGGGGGCCAGGATCGCTACATGACAGCCGAATTTTGAGACGTTCCAGTTTGTATCAAAGAGCAACGGACGATATGGAGTCAACTTTTCCATTTAATTCTTTTTTGCTTGGAGACTCTGCGTATGGAAATTCTCAATGGGTAGTAAGTCCTTTTCGTGACAACGGATTTTTAACATCGGCTCAGAGACAATTCAACTTTATACACTCATCAACGAGAATTGTGGTTGAAAATGCATTCGGGTTACTTAAAACCAGATTTCGACGATTGCTTCATTTCAATGAAATTATTGATTTGAGATCATAGCATTCTTCATAATATTTGCTGCTTAGAGCATGACAGTATTGAAGATGAGACGTTAATAGAAGAGGGGGTTCAGAATAGTGGACAAGACAACGATATTTCATCTGGGAATCGACGGGATGTCATATTTCAGCAACTTATAAATTCAAATGTTATCACTTTGTCATAATATGTATGTACCTAAATTTTAAGTATTTTTGATTTCCTGTAAAACCTATAACTTTTGAAATAAATATGCAAATTACATTTTTTTATAGTTAATTAAATTAACCAACTTTGTTTTTATTTGAATTAGTGGAGACAAAAAAATCGTATCACATAAAGAGAACAAGACATCTTCAAAGAAAATATTTCTTTAAATTGTGTTATAAACATAAAATGAAAAGAAAGACTCAGACTACATGCTTTCTTAAAACTATTCTATATATGGACAAAAAATAACAAAAATATATCAGACTTCATTGTTTCTTCTAACTATTCCATATATGTATACGCAACATTTCAATAATATCTCAGACTTCATTTTTTCTTAAAACTATTCTAAATACGCAAAATTTAACTGGAACTTCAATTTCGTCAAAAACACCATCACCAAAAAAAAAATAAACATATTTATATTAAAAAAAAACATGTTAGTCGACATCATGAATTGCGTGACTCCATAAAAGCTTTTAGCAAAGCCATTTTTTCTTCATGACGTTTCTGCTTAAGCCGCTGCCCCTCCTCCATCTTCTCAAGCTTTTTTTTTGGTGTATTCCTCCAACAGCTTTAGTTTTTTATCAGCGGCTGCTTTTTTTAATTGCAGCTTCATTTCCGCAATTTTTTGTTTGTGGTTGGGCCTGCGATTCTTCGCTTTTGAAGGCTGCAAGCTGCTGGAGTCCACGGTTTCGCTTGTTGTTGTTGTGCTTGTTGCTGTTGTGCTTGCTGTGCTGCATGACGGCAGTTCTTCTACTGGGCTTTCACCAACGATGTTGTTTTCAATACGATTTAATGGTTGTCCATACAAATTGATTGAGTGGTTGTTGGACATAATTGGATTATCCCCAAATATTTCGTCCATTAGATCTGCGTATGGAACATTGCACGGAGTAGCGCCAGTTCGTCTGTTGTTGTCTGTGCTTTGTTTATATGCCCTAACCAGATTTTTGAATTTGTTAGTAAGCATAATTTCTGTGGTGGGTTGGCTCTGTAATGCAGACAAAAAGAAAAATTAATTAGCAATTAAAATATATAGTAGTTTAATTATAAATATATTAAACTTACCAAGACATTTTGGCTTTCCAAATCAAGCAGCACATTCTGCATTGCAAATTTTTTCCTGCGTGCATGGACAAATTCCTCCTTTCTTGAAATATAAGCACTGAGGAACGCCCTCGTCTCTTCTGTGGTCCAAATACGTTTTTCCCTAAAATGTATACATGTTTTAGTATGATTAAAATAGTTTTCCACACTTAAGGTACTTACATTTTGGTTATGCTGTTATATTTTCTCGTTGCGTTATCTATTTTCAATTAAAAGAAAGGCGCGGAATGTATTTTTGTGTGCATATAAATGTTCTTGTGTATCCATATGTTTACCAGTTGTTACCGCAGCTTGGCTTGTATTTGTTTATATAGTATTTTAGTGATACGTTGCTTGTCGAGTGTTATCTGTCTGGTCCTTTGTACTTGAAATAATATATCGATAAATGTAAGCTTCATCGCCAATCCCTCATACCTACATATGTTCGAAAAATTAATTGAATCTGTAAATTGGCGGTGAAGCGTGAGGTCGCACAAAAGCGTAAGTTCCTATATATTACTTAAAACTTAATATTAAAACCAATAAAATTGTAACCCTTTAGGAAATAAAGCCCAATCTTACATATTAAACGTATTCGTGGCTTTTATTTGGAAGCGCCCGCCGTCAAAGAGGAACAAAAGCCTTTATTTCGCTTTTTACTGCAATAAGGAAAAGGCATAGTGGAAGTGGAATATTGAAAGCAGGAATTGGTAAGTGCCTTTTTGGATAGATTTGATTTAGGTGGTTCGTTGGTAGGTTAGTTGGTGGCGCGGTAGCAATAAAGTTAACCTCAAAATCGCAAAGGCTGTAAATTCAAGTAGAGGTATTTACAAGAAACACACCGTTATCAAATATGCCGACAACACGTTCAACTACTAGCAGAAATGAGAGAGAGGGAGATAGCAATAACGGCGATGAGTTGGATGAAACGGTAATCGAGCAACCTCCAGGCAACCAAAACGCACAGCCAACAGTGGAAATGCGACTAGCGGAAATTTTACAGCAAGTACAAGTTCTACAAGATGAATTGCGACAAACTAGGCAGAGGCAAGCAGACGACGTCGGCGCAGGAGTAAGTGATGGTATTATTACGGCCGCATCAAGTGTAGTAGGCCGTTCTCAAACAAGTTCTCAAGCGGGAGCAATACGTAAACTTTATGATTTGCCGGAATTCGACGGTCGTCCGGAAGACTGGCCAATGTTTAAAGAAACATTCGCATCAACAACTACCGAGTACCAGTACAGTGACACGCAAAACATGATGCGTTTACAAAAGGCAGTTAAGGGTAGCGCCTGCTCATACACAGTAGGAACGTTAGGCAAATTATGTTAACACTAGAAGAGCGCTTTGGTAAGCCGGAGTTGTTGGTGAAGAGTCAGATAAAGAGAATTAGGGGTGTGGCACCCATTAGTGAAAATAATATAGAACAGCTAGTAACGTTTGCGACAAAAGTACAAAATCTAGCCGCGTTTCTGGAAGCAGCTGATTGCGAATATCACTTGTCGAACCCTACGTTGATGGAAGAGTTGCTGATGAAGTTGCCTATGCAAAGGCGCATCGAATGGGAGCGTCACTCTTCACAAATTGTACCACGACCCACGATTTGTCACTTTAGTGCCTGGTTGCAGGATTTATCAAAAATTATCAGCACAGCGTGTGTGTATTCAGGATTAGAACAACGTCCGAACAGAAGTGAGGGGCGTCCTAGGTTTTTTCATGCGAACGAGAGTAACAAAGTTAATGCGAGGGCTACAAAATGTGTAGCGTGTTCAGAGTGGCACGCGCTCAGCAAATGCAAACGTTTTCAAGATATGGGTCACGACGAGAGATGGAGACTGGTTCGTCGAAAGCGTCTATGTTTCAACTGTTTGCAGAGTTACCATCGTAGCGATACTTGTCGCGAGCAACATGTTTGTGGAGATCGACGTTGCACAAAACGCTTGCATGGACTTCTGCACGAATCCAACGGAGGTGAGCGCTCCCGTGCGGGAACGGATAGGCAGCAAGATTCACAAATAGATTCGAGAAACGGAACGCAACAAACGCGTACGGCAACAGGGGTATCTCAGCAACAGATTTCGCGCGAAGCAATACAGCCAGTATTCACCAGCACAGTGCAACCTAGTAATGATTCGAAGTTGTTATTAAAAATTGTACCCGTATTTTTATATGCCAACGGAAAACAGGTGAAAACCTATGCATTTTTCGACGAAGGGTCTGCTATCTCACTAATGAACTACAGTTTGGCGAATCGGCTCGGGCTTAAGGGGCGAAACGATAGTCTGACATTACAATGGTTTGGTAGTACCACTGTCACGGAGCCTTCGTGCAAAGTAGACTTGTCAATCTCGGGTATTGCGCGTAATAGTAAAAGGTTCAATATGCGAAGCGTTCGAACGGTCTCAAATCTGCAGTTGCCGATGCAGTCGATTAGTATATCCAATCTTCATTACAAGGATCAGCACTTGCCGATAGAGAAGTACACAGATGCAGTACCGGAGTTATTAATAGGTTTGGACAATGCACATCTTGGTATCCCACGCCGAACAGCTCACGACGGCAGAAGAGGTTATGCGGTGGTTTTAACAAAATTAGGGTGGGTCATATATGGAGTTGGTACGCAGCGAGGTAGTCTTGCTTCTTATCATACGTATTTCGCACAGGTGAACGACGTGGGCGAAACGGTGACATTGGAGAATCTTGTTAACGACTACATAGTGAACGAAGGCATGGGCGTTGGCGCAGTGAAACAATTGGTAGAAACAGAAGATATGGTGAGAACGAAACAACTAATGGAGACAAATACGAAGCGAGATGGGAATCGGTTCGAAACATGCCTACTGTGGAAAAATGGCAAGACAAGTTTGCCACCAAGAGAGAGAAAGTTTAAGCGCGATGCTAATTTCAAACAACAATATTATAAAGTTATAGCAGATTACATGTCGAAAGGGTATGCCCGCAAGTTGAGCGAAGCCGAATCAGCAGTCGTCGATAAGCGTACTTGGTACCTACCCCATTTCGGAGTGTACAACCCAAACAAACCAGGGAAAATTAGATTGGTGTTTGATGCGGCGGCGGAGTCGAAGGGGGTATCGTTAAATTCAGCACTATTAAGTGGTCCAGACCTAACGCAGCCATTGGCAATGGTTTTGATGAAATTTAGGCAAAGGGAATTTGGAGTTTGCGCGGACATCGTGGAAATGTTCCACCAAGTGAGAATTCGCGTAGAGGATTTGCCAGCACAACGTTTTCTCTGGAGAACCGATGAAACCATGCCATTGGAGGAGTATGTCATGACTGTGATGATCTTTGGGGCCACATGTTCACCCACCTCCGCGCAATTCGTCAAGAACAAAAACGCTGATGATTTCATGGATAATTTCCCCGAAGCGGTAGCCGCAATCAAATATAACCATTACGTCGACGACTTTGTCCATTGTTTTTCGAAGGAGGACGAAGCCGTGAAGGTAACGAAGCAGGTAGTTTGGATCCACAAAAGGGGCGGATTTGAGCTAAAAAGACTTGTGTCAAATTCGAAAGCCGTTAATGACCTTAATGAGGAACCATTTACAGTGTCTATGATGAGTCTAGACAGAGAGGGCGTCCAACCGTACCAGAAGGTACTCGGTTTGTTCTGGGATACAGAGAAAGACGTACTAAAGTTCGTTTTGTCATTCGGAAAGGTGAAAGAAAATATTTGGAACGAAAATAGAAGACCAACTAAACGCGAGGTACTCAGTATAACGATGTCTGTTTTCGATCCTTTTGGTATTGCAGCCGAGTATACGTTGGAGGCGAAGCTGATACTGCAGGTGATATGGAGAGAGGGAATTGGTTGGGACGAGAAAATATCCGATACTGTATATGAAAGGTGGAAAAAATGGCTGTTTTCGCTTCAGCAATTGCAGAAAATTAGTATACCACGTTGCTACGGAGTTGCATTTATGGAAACACCAGTCGAACTACACGTTTTTTCAGACGCAAGTGAGTCAGCGTACGCAGCAGTAGCCTATTTTAGGTTTAAGGATGCACATGGTGATACCCAAAAGAGTTTTGTCACTGGTAAAACCAAATGCGCTCCAACGAAGGTCGTATCCGTCCCTCGCCTCGAGTTACAGTCAGCAGTGCTCGCGACACGCCTAAGAGTGAATATTCTCGAAAACCACGATAAGGTCCCTGTTAGGGTAGTAATGTGGTCTGACTCAAAGACTGTTTTGTCGTGGATAAAATCAGATCACCGCCGTTACAAGCCCTACGTAGCACATCGAGTTAGCGAAATCCTGGAGAATAGCCAGATGAACGAATGGAGATGGTTGCCAAGCGCACTTAACCCTGCAGACTTTGGTACACGTTCGTTTGATTATAAGCGCGAATCATTTTGGATTACAGGTCCAGAGTTCTTGAAAGAAGATGATAACTGGCCATCAGATATTTCGAGTGAGAGCACTAATGAGGAGCTTCGAAACAAATTTACAGTACTTTTAATTAAGGTCGATAATTCGTTCTTTAAGAAATTTTCGTCGTTTACACGTCTAAAGAGGGTTGTCGGATGGATGTTGCGGTTTAAAGAAAACTGTCGAATTTCGAAAGAGGCGCGATTGCACGGTTGTTTGACGGCCGCGGAGGTCATGCGGGCCGAAGTAGTTATAGTCCGAGCAGCGCAGATGGAGGCATTTTCCGATGAATATCGCCAATTTTGTGCGACAAAGAACGTGGAAAAGGGTAGCGTGCTGTGGAAGCTAACACCCGTTATGGACTCGGATGGACAAATAAGGCTTGGCGGCCGAATAGATGCGGCGAATGCGGTTCCGGCTTACACGAGGCGTCCGGCGATCTTACCAAGAAAAGGCCATGTAACGGAAATTATAGTAGATTATTATCATAAAGCCTGGCAACATCAAAACGAAGCCACTATAATCGCCGAAATTCGACGCAGGTACTGGATCCCGCGTATAAGAAGAAGTTCGCCGTGCTGTTGCAAGATGCCCAACGTGTAAGAAGCAAAGAGCTGCTCCTCGTCCACCTTTAATGGGTCAACTCCCGAAAGATCGCTTAACTCCATTTGTGAGACCCTTCACCTACGTTGGCTTAGACTATATGGGGCCGTTCATCATAACTCAGGGAAGGCGGAGCGAGAAGCGTTGGATCGCGTTATTCACATGCCTAACGACGAGAGCAATTCACTTGGAGATAGCAAGGGACTTGACTACCGACACTTGCCTCGCCGTTTTGAGAAACTTCATGTGCCGACGTGGCCTTCCGGTGCGCATACGGTCAGACAACGGTACGAACTTTGTCGGCGCTGACAGGGAACTAAAGCGACAACTAAAGGAGTTTGAGAACGGTAAGATAGCTGACGCGCTGGCTAACAAGGGAATAGAGTGGGTTTTCAATTGTCCACTGAACCCACACGCTGGAGGTTGTTGGGAGAGATTGGTGCGAAGCGTCAAGAGAGCTATGGGGCATGCGTTATATAACGAGAGACTCCATGAACACGGTCTGTATCATCTTATGTGCGAAGCGGAGAACATAGTCAACTCCCGCCCGTTGACGGATGTGCCGTTGGATGCTACCACCGACGAACCACTAACCCCAAATCACTTCCTTATAGGTACAGCCAATTCCGAGCAAACACCACACCCGCAAGAAGAAGAGTTTCGGGCCACACGTAAGCAGTGGCGAAAGGTTCAGCAGATACAATATCGATTTTGGAAGAAGTGGCTGGACGAGTATCTACCCGATTTAATACGAAGGACCAAATGGTATCAACCTGTGAACCCCTTGGCTGAAGGTGATGTGGTTCTCATATGTGACAAGAGCCTGCCGCAGTCAAAATGGCCGATGGGACGAGTGGTGCAAGCCTTTGCTGGTAAAGATGGTCAAGTTAGATCCGCCGAAGTACAAACGACCAGTGGTACTTTTAAGCGTCCAGCATGCGTGCTAGCCAAGATAGATATTGGTGAATCTGGGTAGATTCACGGAGGCGGGGATGTTACCGCAGCTTGGCTTGTATTTGTTTATATAGTATTTTAGTGATACGTTGCTTGTCGAGTGTTATCTGTCTGGTCCTTTGTACTTGAAATAATATATCGATAAATGTAAGCTTCATCGCCAATCCCTCATACCTACATATGTTCGAAAAATTAATTGAATCTGTAAATTGGCGGTGAAGCGTGAGGTCGCACAAAAGCGTAAGTTCCTATATATTACTTAAAACTTAATATTAAAACCAATAAAATTGTAACCCTTTAGGAAATAAAGCCCAATCTTACATATTAAACGTATTCGTGGCTTTTATTTGGAAGCGCCCGCCGTCAAAGAGGAACACCAGTGCTGCCAAACATGAAAGGAAAACTGTCAAAAAATCTACTCCAAAAAAATCTACTACTACGGATCCGAAACTGACCCAGAAAAATATCAAGATCACAGCGTTGTTGTTGCATTTACATGCAAATTTTTATACAGGTCTGGGTTTGTGTTTAAATGGAACACGCCTAGTAATTCACCCTCTGTTAGTAAAGGAAGAAGAAGATGATGGCTGTGTTCGTAAATGCATAAAGACGCGCAAACTGCAATTGAGTCACAAGCAGAACTTTCAGAAATGCCAATATGACAGCACTGCAATAATCAAGCGTTCTAAAACACTTCTATCAAGAGTCGCTCATCACTCGCATCAAAGAAATTTTAGTTGCTTTTGATCACGATTTAACGATGTCTGACGAAAAGTAAGTGCAAAACTGTTTTATTTTAATTTTTGTATTGAAATTTAGTTAAATTATGTTTCAATTTTTAGTGAAAATCTCAGTAATGCGGAGACAAAGTTATTGCTGAGAGAACGGTTGAATATGGAGGACGAGTTTAAATCGGGTAAAAGGAAAAAAAATGTATTGTGGAAGAAAGTTGTGACCAACGTTAAAAATGTAAAACCCAATATAAGACTGGACAGCACCACAGCGCAGAGAAAATTCTTAAATCTCTTGGTAACGTACAGGCGCATTAAGAAAAGAAATAAATCTTCCGGTAGAGAAGCTACATCCTGGAGGTATTTTGAGGACTTCGACGAAGTTTATGGTACAAGGCACTCAATTACTCCTCCAACAGCAAATTTGCAAGCCTCTTTGGATTTCGCACTGTTAACGTCGCCCTCATCTTCAAGTGAAATAAATAATGAGTCGCCAAATTCTCCACCGACTACCGAAACGGCCTCCAGTACTCGAACGACTTCGAGCAGTGGCGGTTAAAGAAAAAGGTCGACATAACGAGGTGATTGTTTTGGAGAGGGACAAGCTGTCGCTAGAAAAAGAGAGAATAAAAGCTCTACTAGAAATGAAATCGGTGTTGGCAGATTATTTAAAAAAATAACGTTAATATAAATAGATAAGTAGTTGGCCTGTGGTAGAGAACTGAAATGTACCTTTTTATTTCTTATAAGTGTAAGAAACTCGCCTTATTTTTTATTGAAACTAGGTTAAGTTCAATAAATGTTTTTTATTTTAAATGAAAACAATAAAAATTAAAATGATGTTCATCAGAATAAGTAATCAAAAAATTACTCAAATAAATGAAGGTGAGCTAAAGTAAATTTTTTATGATGAAAAGAGAGTGTTTAAATAGTTTCTTCTATCAATTGTCCAAACATTGTCATCGTGGCAGCTCCCTGAATATCCAATAAACATATCTAGGAAACGATATTGGCTGTCGTAAATAGCCAGGAAGATAATAAATTAAAGTGATAAAAGTAATGAGGTGGAAGCTTGTAAATCAAACCTGCATGAATACTGAGTGGTTTCCTTTGCGATCATAATAACTAATAGCATCTACACTTGGGGTAGGTATGTTAAAATGCGTTCCATCTAAACATCCTATAACAAAAGGAAAGGGATATTCTTTGCTATTTTCAAAATTTGTCATGATCTCTTGCTGACGGTCAACAGACGGCCATTTTATTTCGCTTTTAAGATTAGAAATGGCTTGGATTGTTTTGTTAAATACACGGTGTGATGTTCCTTTTGCAATGTTGAAGCGATCCGAAAACTGTTGGAACGTCACCCTGCTATTACATAGCTTCCATAATGTCATGTACAGACAGTTCTTAACGAATGACCATCACGGCCAAGCCTTGCAATTACCCAGTGTGGAGTCAAAGCCTTTTCCAAAGCCTAATTAAAGTGAAACTATACATTATAAAACTTATAAAAAACTAACTTACTGAAACTATAAATTTTTACGCATATTGTCACTTGCGAAGCGAATACAGATTGGCGAACTCACCTAAAATTTGCATTGTGAGTGGCGAATGAACTTTTTCGCCTGTCATGTTATGTTGCCATTCAAAACAATTCCAAAAGTTCATCCGAATTTGAAGTTTCTATCTTATTTCTGTCAATTTCAAGTTTGAATAGACTTATTTGTTTGTGGAAAAAGAAAAATATAAGAAAAAAACTTTGTTTTAATTTAATGGACCATGCTTCCCAGCGCTGATTTGTTTTTTGAAGACGTTTATGATGTGGAGCAGGAAGTCAATCTTTTACGCCAGCGCTGTTTTATAAGGGATAACTCCAATCCTATGGAGCTTCCGTCAACAGCAAAGATGACTTGATTTGAGACTTCGTTTTACTCTCTCATTTTTGTCGCTCTCACTTGCTATTTATTTGGCTTTGTTGCCAGCATAGAGTCAAAATAAATACCCCGTGACAGCTGATGTGGGAGCCAGAACAAATTCGCGCGAAAATAATTGTCAAAGTCGGTGGATTTCTTATAAGCAAGTGTTTTTCAATGTGCCTTCGACAATTTTATTAAATTATACATCACAAAGTAAAAGTTAAAAGGTAAATTTAGAGGTGAAGTGTCTGGTAAAGCTTAGTGCATATTATTATTAGCAAGTTTTGTGTTTTAGGATCGGCTTCGATTAATTATGCCTCCTGGGGAACCGAGCACCCAAAACTAACTTCGGTAACGCGCCATGTACGTACCTCCTGGGTGGTGTGGAAACTGTAAATAAAAGCCCCTAAAAATGCATTTTCATACAATAATTTGCTAGTCGTTCAAATATTTTTACTTTGTTCTTTGCAAAACAATTGTTTCGACACGCCCGTGGTGTCTTCATTAGTTGCTAGTTACTGCTTTATTTACTTCAGATGTTAATATTTTTTAAATCATTGTATAAATAAATGCATTTTTATCAATATCAGTTAAATTAATGTGTAAAAAGTTGAATTTTCGCAAAATCTGCCAATTTATACCAGGAAACTAAAAAATACCCAAGAGTAATGTTAAAAATCCCCATTTTGGTTTTCTATGGAGTGGCACCAATCACAAATGTTATAAAAAATCTATTTATCTATGGTCAACAGTGTAAGTTTACAGCAGAGCACAATAGATGGAAAGTATATATGGATATAAATGTGTTTATAGATTCATAGTTTCCGGCTAAACAAAGATGCCTTTATGTATGAGTTGGACAAAATAAAGGACCACTTTCACTGTCGCCTGTCCTCTTCTGTGACCCCAATGATAAAATTGTGTTGCGCACTACGGTTTTTAGCTCATGGAAGCTACCAACAAGCTGTTGGAAACGAATTCCATTTGGGACTTGCGCAACCCACAGTTTCCCTGATTTTAAAGGATATACTTCCTATTTTAGAGAGGGAAATTTGCAGAGCAGCAATAACAATAGAGATGACCGAAGTGGAAAAGCAGCATGCAAAGACAAGGTTTTTCATAAGGTCCGGGAATACCCAACGTGATTGGATGTGTTGATGGTACGCATATTGCGATTTATGCTCCTAGTGCAAATAGACACCTCTATCCAGTGTTGCCATTTTGGTGCTTTTAGAGCTAGATCTAGCTCTTTTTATTGGCGTTTAGCTCCAAAATTCTGTTTTAGCTCCTAGCTCTTTTTCTAGTCCTTTTCTTTCATTTTTAGCTCTTTTTTGGCTCCAAATTTATTTGTACAAATTGTATTGAAAAATGAAGAAAGTTTTTATTTCTTTTATAATCGACGTCGAAATTATTATATTAGTTTCATTGTGTACCATGTGGCAACTTAGTTTCCCTCACCGATAACAAATACCTAAATCGGTTAACTTTGTCGAGTAACATTCCTAAACGCCATATGTTTATTTTGCGAATTTGGGGTATAGTCATAGTCGAAGTTAAGGATGATTTAAGTTTAGATGAAGCTTTTTCCGACAGAGAGGCCATATAAAATTGTGTCAAGAGCAACAACTAAATTGAAGTCATACTTTGTTTTTAAAAAGAAATGTTACCTGCATACATGAAAAACGTTTAATAATTGAGATTAACAGACTCGAACTATACCCGCGCTGGCGATATCGTGTGCTTTTTGTAGTATGAATGTTATGATGACGAGCATTACATTGTTCGTCAACAAGATGAAAGCAACTGTCAAATTATATTTTTTAATATATGTCTGACTCCTTGTTTTTGTGAAAGAGATTACCGATTTAGCACTTTCGTTACGTAACAGTCAGCTGTTATCGTGTTGCCTATCGTTTGCTATTCAAGCTACGAACACACGAACGACGATCGCTTTGGACACAATAACGCCAAAAGGAATGATTCAAATACAATTTTTACGCATATTGCCACTTGCGAAGCGAAAACATTTGGCGAGTCGTCAGATTGGCGAACTCACCTAAAATTTGCATTGTGAGTGGCGAATGAACTTTTTCGCCTGTTGCCATTCAAACAAATTCAAAAAGTTCATCCGAATTTGACGTATTTGTCATTTGCATATGTTTTTATTTATTTATTTGTACAAAAGAGTGCGATGTTTGTGTAATTGTAGTAGGTAGCGAGGATGATGCGCCTCTAGCGAGGATGTTGCATCTGCACCGCACGTTGACCCGGAGCACCTGAACAACTTGCACCTGTCTTATATATTGAATTTTTGGTTTCATATTCCCACAAGGATGCCCTCAGGCCTCCTACCCTCCACCTCATTTTTTGTCGAAACTATAACATACAGCGAAAATCTGACTCTGGATTTGTGTTTCTCGAGGCTTAGTTACCCAGAAAAAAAATATGGCCTTTCAACCTATGACGGTTAAAGGGTGTGCATTTGAGGGTTAAGGCCATCGTTGCCATAACTCTTAAGTCGCTTAGCTTATGATTTTAATTGTAAACTACAACTTTCAATAATAATAATAATAATAATAATATATATAACTGTAATAAGCTATTTTCATCCTGTCCTAAATATGTTACTACGATGACAACACTGTAAACCCTTTTCATTATGGTAACCCTGTTTTCGTTAAGTAAAACACGAAAGAGGAATTGGTAAAAATGAGAAGACGTACGCCCATTGTAAAGCTCTACAAGTAAGTTATTAATCAGCTGTTCGACTAACAGCTGTGCTCACCTGACTGGGGGCTCCGAATTCAGAGGCGAAATACGCAGGGTCTCATTCATGCGCACTGAAAAAAAAGTACGACTACCTATTGAAAAATGTATGATAACTATGTAAATATGAGAAATTAGTTGTTCAAAACTATTTATTGTTGCAGGTAATTTAATTTAGAGTAGTTTGTACAAAAGTTTTCTCTGTTTAAAGACCATTTTATGATATCTTCTTAAACTTTGTAAAACTTTTCTGTGGTACTCGCAGAAGCAACCATGTATGTAGTTGATGTTGCCATGGGAATTCTCTTGTTCTTCCTTGTTTACACTAAAATGCCAAGTGCTAATTTGGTAAATTTCAGTAAATACTTGAACTAAATAGTAACTTCTCTTATTTATTTCGTATCTAAATTAAGTTCAATATCATTTTGCATATATGCGCAAAAATGTTCAACTAAAGGTGCATTCACATAGTACTCGCAAGTTTCTTAGGCGTCGCTTTATCACAACGCACTTTAAATGTTTGCATAATGTCAAAAGCCAGAAAACTCATTCTATGCTATCTATTTTTAGCAGGTGTTAAGCTCAATCATGTATTTAACCAATTATACCAGTAAAAGCAGTAACTATAATATTTGTTGAATTTGTCTTCAGCTCGGTATGGAACCAATTCTCCTGTTTTAATTAGTTTTAGCACATTGTGTCACGAGGTACATATATGTATAAGTTTTTAGATATTACGTCCAAAGTTCATATTAACAGCTGCTTACACTTCGGTATCCTCACTAAAGCGGTAAAGCATTAATGTCTTATGTCGCTTACCATATAACAATTCTGGTCGTTAGGCGTACAAACGCTTAGAAGATGGTGAAAAATAGTGGATGATGTGCCTCTGCTTAGTTCAAACACGTCAATAGCTTAGTAAATTAGTTATTTTGTTGGTAAATTTGTATAAGAAAACATATTGGACTCGACGAAATCTGTTCAATTGGGGGAAAGTTAGTAGTATAATAATATTTGTTCGAACGGTTAACTCCTACCGAACGGTTAACTCCTCCCGAGTTTTTGTCCATATTGTAAAGAAAACTTAGTATTGAACGGCTGAAGGACTGAACGAAGTGAACGATCCACTTTACTTTCAAACAAATTTAGTCTGGAAAATGCCCAGCTTTAGCACAAACGATATTTTAAAAACAACAAATATGAGACTATTTATTTTAGCTTCAACATTCTACTAGAAACAAAGAAAACCAAACGTTAATTGCGAAAAAGTGGTCTTGTCGTCGATATGTTTTTCTTTATTAAGTGGATTAGCTTCTCCATAACTTTTTCAGTACTTAAAGCAACATTTTATTCCATTATAAATGCCATATAGTATTATTTTCTGCAATGTAAAGTTAGAACTTGTCCTTTGACACATTTCGGCTCATATTTCCATACTAAATATGCTTCTAAAGTTAACCTACGCAGCAACCCTACACTGTAATTTCGCTCCATTTTTGAATGAAAAATAACATCCCTGCTGCGATACGGATTGCTGAACTAGCTTTTTTTCGACATTTTTCTCAGTGTCAACCGCTGATTTGACGTTTTTCGCAGTGTCAAAAGCCTGTGTGTTAGAAAGAGAAAGGAACAAAGATAACTTACTTGTAGAATTTTACAATGCGTACGCCCACGATTCAATTACTAGAGGTTGGCTCTGTAGCTGACGTTTAATTTTGACACTCCCATTTTGTGGGTTTCTTTTTGCTGAGCAAAAAAAGTAGGAGTATGTTTTGAATTTGTCAAGAAAATTATATTAGAAAAGTCAAAATAGTAGAAAACTTGTAGTAAACATTTCCCAAAGTTAACTAAATAAAACATCAGAACATGTCATCACATACCATCACTGTATAAATCAGTGCAAACTTTATCTAATATCAATTAAAAAACAATAAAAAGGGGTCAATGCTTCAACAAAACTTAAAATAAAGATATATGCACATACGTACCAGAAGTATAAATCTGCTAATATAAAAATGTAGGTAAGACAATTTTCGGTTCATTCGGTTAACATGGATTGCTTAATATTGTGGTTTCGGTCAAAATTAGAGCCTTCAATGGTTAATACACTAAACTAATTAACTCAAACTAAGAATAATTGCACATAAATGTCTTCAGACTAGAGGGCGGAGTTTTTTAATAATAAGGACGAACTGCATTTTTTTTTGTCAAAAATAACAGAAATCGAATCACAGCAGTCGCTAAATAACGGAAATCACGTTTTAAACGTACACCATTAGATCTCCCAAAAGTCGATCTAAATAATAACGTAAATAAATACATTTTCTGAAACCAACCTTTTTAAAATTTTTGTAATATAATAAATTTTTAGCTGCTATTTTTAAATAATTTCTATACAAGGCAACCCAAAATGTAAATGACAATTTTTCAGGGAGCAAGATGGCGCCAATTGTCAAAATCTGTCACTACAGAGCTAACCTCTAGTAATTAAATCATGGCGTACGCCATTTTAGAATCAATCAGAAATTGTCACTCGAAGCACTAACACGCAAATTCAAAGATTTGAATATATTTTTTAAAATAAAGAAATTACTACAGCCATCAGAAGTGGGCTGATGTCCAAATGCCCTATAAACTAAACAGAACTGACTTAATAAATTGGATGGGCGCAAAAGGCGTTGAATATCCGCGCACGGCCACAGTATTGCAACTAAATTGGATTGGCGAAGAAAACTTACGCGAAATGAAAAACACGATTGAACACGCAGCCGATGGCGACGAAAATGCTGAGGCTATCGTTGAGGAGGGGGCGCTGGATGAGGAGCTTCAGCTTCTTCGAAAACGCTTAGAAGTTGCGCAGCTAAAGAGACAGCTCGTTGAATTGGAAGGAGCAACCAATTTTGCAGACTTAAATGCAGCTACTCATTCACTCAAGGGGTCGTGTTTCCGATGTGGTTCCAGTGAGCATATTTTGAAGGATTGTCCGAAGCCAGCACCTTTACCTAGTGCCAAGCGAGTTGCATTGTTGGATGCAGAGATGGTGTCAGATTCAAACCAACCAGCGGTAGAAGAAGCCACTAGAGGATTGTCCGAATTTAACATGGTAAGTGTTAGTTTTCCTGTTGAATCTGATGGGCAATACAATGATTGTTTGTCCTTATTTGATACCGGTAGTCCAGCTAGTTTCGCAAGGCGTTCAGTATTTCCGAAAAAATCCTTGTCTGAGAAGGCGAGCTTCACTGGTTACCAAGGTATCGGACATTTTAAAATTAATTCCTATGGTCGCGTTAATATTAAATTGAAATTTGGTGGATTAGTGCACTCACTTCCTGTTTTTGTTGTTACGGATGAACTTCTACCCACTCATCTCCTACTAGGTCGAGACTTAGGCATAAAATTAAATATGATTTTTTCTTTATATTTTACTAAAAACAACGTTGAATTAAATTTTGGAAATTATCCAAATAAAGTGAGTTTAAATGGAAATGTATTGTATTGTGTTTTTGATTCTGGCACCAGTGGAAGTTTCGCTACAGTGACTGATTACGAGAGTTCAGTTTATTCCGATAAAACCATAATAAAATTTCGACAAATATTGATGTAGGCGTGAAAGAAAACTCCAAACCTATTCCGATCTATTCCGCGAATTATTCCGATAAACAATCAGACCTTCCGGATTCCGCAAAAGATATTTCTAATAAATATTGTATTCCGGTTGATGTAGTGCCAAATATTCCGAGTACTAACCCCCCCGATAATGAAAATAACTTCAGTAAACATTTTTCGGTACCAGATATCTTTGCTATAGACATAAATCTTTATTCTCCTAATGTCAACATTTCTAATCAATTAAATTCAGCTGAAGTAGAAAATGTCCACAGAATTTTGTACGAAAATTACTTTGATCTAGTTAATATTCCTGCTATTGAACATGACTACGAAATGAAAATTCGTTTGTCAAGTGATATTCCTATTCGGTTTAACCCCAGAAGATTGTCATATTATGACAAGCAAGAATTGAACAAAATTATAAAGAAACTTTTAAGTGAAAACATAATAAGACCTTCCAATTCCTCTTATGCCTCTCCTATTGTGTTAGTTAAGAAAAAGTCTGGCGAAATTAGAAAGTGTGTAGATTACCGTGCCCTTAATGAGATAACAGAGCGTGACAATTACCCGTTGCCTTTAATCGAAGATTGTTTAGAACGAATGGAGGGAAAGAAATACTTTAGCACCTTGGACTTGAAAAGTGGTTTCCATCAAATTAAAGTTTCCGGAGATTCCGTAAAACTCACTGCTTTTGTTACACCTATGGGTCAGTACGAATATACTCGTATGCCCTTTGGATTGAAGAACGCGCCGGCAGTATTTCAGCGGTTCATTAATTCTGTTCTTCGACCATTCATTGAAGAAGGTTTGATTGTGGTATACACCTAAGTCTGTTTTTACACGGTCTTTTTGTACACGGTTTTGATATAACACGGTTTGAATATTTTTAATTTTTTTACACGATTTTATTCCATTTAGCACGATTTGAAAGTATTTATGAAAGAAAAAAGTCTGAAACCATCGATAGTATCGTCTTTATCTTTATGTCTTTTTTTACACGGTTTTTTTTTACACGGCTTCTTCTGGAACCAATCTACCGTGTAAAAACAGACTTAGGTGTACATATATGGATGATATCACTGTAATGACAGGAACACTTGAACAGCATTTCACTCTGTTGTTGAGAAGATTGGCACAATTCCGATTGGAACTGACCTTTAAAAATGCCAATTTTGCCATCGCGAAATTGAGTTCCTTGGTTATTGCATAAGCAAAAATGGTATAAGGCCTAATGATAGACACTTAAAAGCCATAAGAGACCTCCCGACTCCGGAAAATCAGCGCGAGGTTCAACAGTGCTTAGGCTTGTTTTCGTACTTCAGGAGATTTATCCCTTCATTTTCACACGTAGCTAAGCCACTTTTGGATTTGGTTAAAAAGGATGCGAAGTTTAATTTTAGTTTAGAGTGTAGCTCCGCATTCCAAGAACTAAAAACTAAATTGCTAGAATCTCCTATACTGTCCATTTATCATCCAGATAAGGAAACTGAGCTTCCATCGGTTTCGGAATCGTGCTGCTACAACGGCAGAATGATGGTAAATTCCATCCCATAGCGTTCTTTTCTAAACGTACTACACAGGCTGAAGCTCGATATCATAGTTTCGAGCTAGAGGCATTGGCTATAATATATTCTCTACGTCGGTTCCGAACTTATTTGGAGGGTATACCTTTTCGGATTGTTACAGACTGCAACTCATTGACTCTAACATTAAATAAAAAAAGTGTTAATGCTCGCATTGCCCGTTGGGCGCTTGAGTTGGAGAACTACAATTATAGTGTTCAGCAGAGAAGTGGAACATCGATGG
The DNA here is from genome assembly GCA_951509765.1 of Sphenella marginata. NCBI lineage: Eukaryota > Metazoa > Arthropoda > Insecta > Diptera > Tephritidae > Sphenella > Sphenella marginata. The sequence continues at coordinate 43,533,082 of OX608081.1, read as the reverse complement.
GACATGCTGATGCCCTAAGTCGAAACCCAGTTTCTGCCATCTTAGATTCTGAAGACGTTGATGTCCAACTACAGGTAACCCAAAACCGTGACGCTAAGATAGTTCAATTGAAGGAAAAGCTTGAGGAAGGAAAGATTAAGTTTTTTGAGCTTAGCGATGGATTAGTGTATCGTAGAAATAAACACAACAAGTTGTTACTCTATGTTCCGGAAGAAATGGAGGCGAAATGGTTTCCTCTCATGAAAACGAAAGTAGAGGCCTACATTAAGAATTGTTTAAAGTGTATTCTGCATTCTGTCCCATCTCATACTAAAAACCGAAACTTGCACAACATTCCGAAAAAACCTATTCCGTTTGATACTCTGCATACTGACCATTTTGGGCCGCTTCCTAGTATTGTTTCTAAACGAAAGCTTATCTTAGCTATTGTGGATAGCTTTATGAAGTTTGTGAAACTGTATGCCGTTAACTTAACTAGCACAAAAGAGGTCTGCTGTTGTTTAGATAAATATTTTGACTACTTTAGCCGCCCACGACGTATTGTAAGTGATCGGGGCACTTGTTTTACCTCGCTAGAATTCAGTGAGTACTTGCAAAAGAACAGGCAGGTTGAGCGAGTGAATCGGGTGTTAAAATCTATGCTTTCCAAGAATACTGAGACAGTTCAGCATTCTGATTGGGTGAGAATGCTAACGGATGTAGAATATGCTATCAATAATTCCATTCATGCAAGTACTAAGCAAACTCCGAGTATGCTGTTGTTTGGCATCCCTCAGCGAGGTCGTAACGTAGACGAGTTGACAGAGTATTTAGAGGAAAAGCTTAGAGATGAACCATATTGCAAAGAAAAATTGCGTGACAAAGCCTCTGAAGCAATTGATGTATCTCAGGAAAGAAATGCAAAATATCATGCTGAAAATTATAAGACCCCACCTATCTTCGAAAAGGAAGAATTTGTTTTGATTAGAAATGTTGACTCAACAGTTGGAACCAATAAGATGTTTGCCCCTCAATTAAGAGGGCCATACCAAGTACATAAAGTTCTACCGAATGACAGATATGAGGTTAGGGATATAGAAAACTGTCAGGTAACGCAACTTCCATATGATGGAGTAATTGAAGCAGTACATATGCGGAAATGGGTAGATTGGCGCAATCCTATCGCCTGCATCTTAGATAATTATGCTCATCAGGTTTATATGGAGGACTGACCTTACTCTAGTACTATTTTAAATTGTAACGGTCACCTGATCGATCGAGTCGATCGATTGTCAGGATGGCCGAGCTGTAATAAGCTATTTTCATCCTGTCTTAAATATGTTACTACGATGGCAACACTGTAAACCCTTTTCATTATGGTAACCCTGTTTTCGTTAAGTAAAACACGAAAGAGGAATTGGTAAAAATGAGAAGACGTACGCCATTTTAGAATCAATCAGAAATTGTCACTCGAAGCGCTAACACGCAAATTCAAAGATTTGAATATATTTTTTTAAAAAAGAAATTACTACATAAGTATAACTTAAAGTCTAAATGTATACATAAGAAAAATGTCGCAACTATATTGGTTGGGTCTCACCCGGTTGTTGCAGTAGGCCGTTGGTGTGGCGCTACTGTGGTTGTTGTTGCTGCTGGTGTAAAGATGCAGCGGACCTACATTAGGGCGGCCCCTGCTGTTGTCACTCTGGTGTTGTTGTTGTTGCCGGTGTTGCGACTGGTTGCTGTTGTTGTTAGTTTAGTGCGGCGGGCCTATATCAGGGCGGCCCCCGTTATCGTCACTTCTGCTGTTTTTGTTGTTGTTGTATCTACCTTACCCAATATTGTCATCGAACTCTTCTAACGGAAGTCCTAGAAACCTAGCGGCTTCAACAGGGGAGGGCCAGAGGGATATGGGTGTTAGAAGAGTAGGCTCAGTTGAGCAGACAAAAAGATGGTTAGTATTATGGGGAGACAAGCCGCATGCCGGACAAACATTAGGCAAATCGGGGTTCAGTCTGGATAGGTAAGAGTTTAACCTATTACAATATCTAGACCGGAGTTGAGCCAGCATCACCCTAGTCTCCCTAGGCAGCTCGCGCTCCTCTTCGGCAACGGGTGGTGCTGTTGCCTGAAGAACGGCGTTCACCGGGAGAGAGCTAACAAAGGAATTTACCGAATTAGTGTGGATGAGGGTGAGGGCCTGCCGGTGCACCTTAGGATCAAACATCGTAGTGTTTGCGTAGATGGCTCCTTATGCTCCTGGGGGGCGGATCCTCGTTGACCAGGCGTCCGTTCGGATGCTGCGGTTTGCAACAGTTGAACAGGAATTGCCTGGTCCACATCTCGCTATGCTCTTTAACGCGGAGCATTTTCGCTTCGTTATGAAGGTGATGCTCAGGAGACATAAGAATACACCCAGTGGCGGTACGAAGGGCGGTGTTTTGGCAGACCTGTAGCCTCGCCCAGTGTGTGTCAGCTAGCCCTGACGACCATATTGGCGTCGCGTAGCTCAGTACCGGCTGGCCAATTGCTTTATATGTAGCTAGTAACGTTTCTTTGTCTTTACCCCAAGTGCCAGCTATTGCCAGCTATTGACTAGAGGATTTTGTTACGGCTTTGGACTTTATTGGCAATTGCGGTTACATGAGCGCCGTATTTGAACATGTTATCAAACGTCACCCCTAAGATTTTGGGGTGTGGGACAGTTGGTAGCTTGACACTATCAACGTAGACGTCTAATTCCATGTTAACTTGCGTTGTCCACGTCGTGAATAGGGTGGCCGAGGACTTATTCGGTGACAATGCCAGGTTTCTCCCGGCGAAGAATTCGGACACGGCTGGAAGGTATGCGTTTATGCGAGAGCAGAGTTCTTCAACGGAGCGGCCAGTTGCCAAAATCGTACAATCATCGGCGTAAGAGACGATCGAGACACCCTCTGGTGGGGGGGGGGAAGTTTCGATATATAATAGTTAAACAGAAACGGGGATAGGACACCACCCTGTGGCACCCCTTGTTTAACTATTCTGGGTTTTGATCTGGCGCCTCTGAACTCAACCGACGATTGACGACCACTCAGGTAGTTGGCAGTCCAACGTTTAAGACAGGGAGTAAGGAACGAGCCTTCAAGGTCTTTCATTAGTTGCGCATGGCTGACCGTGTCAAAAGCTTTGGCCAGGTCAAGGGCAACTAGCACTGTCCTGTGGTTTGGAAGCTTTTGGTTTAATCCGTCCCCTATCTGAGTGGTTATGGCGCTCAGCGCGGTGGTGGTGCTGTGGTTTTTGCGAAATCCATGCTGATGTTCGGCGAGCCGCAGGTTTGCGGTGAAGTACGGCAACAAGATAGATTCCAACACCTTCACTACTGGGGAGAGGAGAGATATCGGGCGATATGACTCCCCTACGGCAGCTGGCTTGCCAGGCTTTAGTAGTGGGACCACCTTTGCTTGTCTCCATCTTTCAGGAATAACAAAGGTGGACAGAGAAAGGTTGAAAATGTGTGTAAGGTATCTTATGCCTTCGTCGCCGAGGTATTTCAGCATCAGCATGGAAATGACATCGGGGCCAATATATTTGGTGTTCTTTGATCTCCGAATAGCCTCATGAACTTCTGTTGTGGAGATGGCAATGGGCGCATCGCTGTTTTTGTGTTTGTGCGCTTCCCTGGTGGCTCGGCGAATATCTTTGTTCAACGGAGGATGATTTACAAATTGTCGGCAGAAAGCGCTCGCGCATCTTTTTGGCTTCGACTGAACCTTATCACCGAAGGCGATGGATATTTTGTCGTTAGGTTTAGTCGGGTTGGACAAAGATTTCACCGTCGACCATAATTTGCCAACTCCAGCCGAGAGGTTGCAAGTCATTAGGTGCTCTTCCCACTTAGCACGTTTGTGTTGATCTACTAAGCGTCTGACTTCCGCATTAAGATCCCTTATTTGAGGATCCGTAGGGTCAAGGCGTCTAATATGGTCACGTTCATTTGCCAGGGCCGCTGCCTCTGCGGGGAAGAATGGACGCACTTCCTTTACTCTACCTGACGGAATGTGTTGATGGGAGGCTGAAATTAGGGCCATACGAAACGCCTTTTCCCCTTTTCGTACGTCAGACGGCTGGTGTCCCTCGGGTCGATGTCAGGCTCAAATAGACGATACTGCACAGATTGATGCGTGATGAATGCCAGACCACCCCCAAGCCCTCTCGCACGGTCACAACGGTGTACAACGGAGACGACCTTCCACCTAACTTTGTCCCCTGAATCGCCGCGATCTTGATGTTCAGTCGCTTCATTAAATTTGTCACTTCAACAATTTTACCGGTTAGGCCGTTGCAATTAAATTGCAGGATCCCGAAATGCGAAGGGGGAGCAGAGTTGATGCTGGGGGTCAAGGACTGGTGCGTATGCCTAGGTGGTAGTAGGTAACATTCCCACGACAGCCGGTTCTACGTACCGGAATGACTCGGGGTTTCCCCGACCAAGGGCTGTTATTTCACTACCCCTGTAGTATCTATAGTAATATTAGAATTGTATAACAACATTTGAAATATGTGTCAGAAATAAGAAAATAAATAAAAGGCATAACTTTGTAGTATCCGAGTAGAATAGACGTTTAAATATTTATATATATATTACGGATCTTTACATTGGCGACGAGAGAGGAGAACCTACAACTATAATTTAATAAGAATTCTCTTGTGTCCTGAACTGTTGGATAAACTTTTGTGTCCTGTTGGATAAACTTGGTGTTCTGTTGGATAAACATTTCAAAGAAGATTGGTGGTAAACAATTGAATAGATGGATCAAAGAAGTTTGGGTAAAAATGTTTTGTGAATGTGTTATAAAGACGAAAATTTAAAAGGAAATTATCCTTCAGAAAAGGATTTTTAGCTTGAATTCTGATTCATGATTTAAATATCGATAATATATATATATAATTTTTCTGGAAACATTTTGAAATGTGAAAATATTTGACATTATTGAAAAGAAGTATATTTGAAAATTTTTACGATGAATGATTGAAATGTGAAAATTTGTGACACATTATTGAAAGATATTTGAAAAATTTTTATTTTCAAATTGATTGAAATGAAAATTATGTTTTAGAATGATTGCTTGAATGCTGTTATTTTAAAAAAAAAAGAGAGCTTAAATGCTGTTATTAAAAAAAAGAGCTTAAATGCTGAGTTGATTTGATTTAAATACTGTTTATAATTAAGTTGATTAATTAACGATTAATAAGTTCTTTTTTTTTTTTGATTAGGGGGTAACAAAATGACGTTATCGGTTGAAAAATTTGAATTTAAAATGAATGGAGAAAATAGTGGCCAAGAATGGAAAAGTTGGCTACAATCATTTCAATATTTTATAAGAGCTAGTGGTGTACAGGATGATCAACATAAGCTTCATTTATTGTTGCATTTTGGTGGAAAGTCAGTACAAGATATTTATACTCAATTCCAAGAAAAGTTTGAAAATGGGGGTCCGTTTGCTAGTGGATATATTTTACAACAAACGGTATACGAACAAACAATTAAGATATTAAGTGGTTGTGTAGGATGTTTAGTTTATATCATGGTACAATTAACAGGTAACCGCATCAGAGTTGCATTTTTTATTTTTTTTTCATTCGAAGTGGTCTTCCGATTGTCAATGTCTGTTTAAATTTTTTGTTTTGTTTACATTTTTGTTTTGTTTACATTGAGCAGTAATTTTCTAATTTATAATTTTTCGGTTTATTACACTAAAATACAATTCAAAAAAGTGTTTGTTCAATGGGAAAAAGATGTTCACAAGTGAAACGATAGGAAAAAGTTATTTAGCAGTTCTCAAAAGGAAGTGGGACTTGGAAAAAGCCTTTCTCTAAGAGGCTTCAGGTTCTAACTAAAAAGATTTCCGATTTTGGGGGAAGCACTCAACCTATCACATCTTTATAATTAATATATCACCGCCACACTTCTAAAACTAACCGCGGAACTCGCAAAATAATATAAATTTGCTGTAAAAGCATTAATTTTCATTTCTTACATTTTTGTGCACATGTAAACAATAACAAAACGTCAACTTCGTATATGAAAGCTGAGTAACGTTGGGTGCCTTAGTGTTATTGCGTTGATATCGCTGTACCATTTTTAAAACCATTGAAAATTTATCAATAATATTTGAATAATTTATTTTTGTATTAAACTATGAAAAAGTTTGGCTTTGAACTCGGTGTTTCCTAAACAGGAGCAAAAATGGGTTTTCTTATAATTTTTAGGTTAGGTTTAGAGTTCGGATTCCTTATCTTAAGATTGGTGGTGCTTTCTAAACTGCGCTACCACCAAATTGATGCCAGCCTTTGTTCTGAGCAAAAATACAATCGAGCAGTGCCAAAATACTACTATGGGCAATTTATTCATGGTATCAGCGCAACAAACTTTGCAGCAATAACCAGCCATTATTTCCATCACTTTGACACAAGAAATTGTTGACAATTTACCGACCAGCAAAATACATAGCAGGGTTGCTTTTTATTCCTGCGTCTACCTGTTTATTGTATCATGGTTTATATAGATGATATTTTGTTGTTTGTTAAAAGTAGGGAAGAATTGATTCAGCGTACTAGGAAAGTTTTAAACGTTTTAGAGGAAAAGGGTGTAATTTTAAATAGAGATAAATGTGTGTTTGGGGTAAATGAAATTGAGTTTTTAGGTCATAGATTAAACAAATTTGGAATTATGCCAATTGAAGGAAAAGTTACAGCAATTAAGCAATTTCGATGCCCAACAACTTCTGAAGAAACTCGTAGTTTTCTTGGATTAGTAACTTATGTGGGTAAATTTATTCCAGATTTAGCTACTATCACGGAACCTCTTAGATATTTGACAAAGAAAGGAGTTATTTTTAAATGGGGTGAAGCTCAAAAGCAATCATTTGAGAAATTAAAACAGTTAATAACGAGTAATGCTTTGTTAGGTTACTATAGTATTGAAGATTATACACAATTGTATGCTGATGCTAGTCCAGTAGGCTTAGGAGCAGTGTTAGTTCAACATGACAAAAAGGGACAAAGAATCATATCGTATGCTAGTAAGAGTTTGACAGAAGTTGAGCAACGATATTGTCAAACTGAAAAAGAGGCTCTTGCAATTGTATGGGCTGTTGAAAGATTTCATTATTATCTATTTGGAAGGGAATTTGAGATCGTTACAGATCACAAACCGTTGGAGGTAATTTTTGGTACTAGGTCGAAACCATGTGCAAGGATTGAACGTTGGGTTTTGCGATTACAATCATATAGATACAAAGTAGTTTATAAAAAGGGTAAAAATAATATAGCAGACCCATTATCACGTTTATTAGATAATACTAAGTCAAATCCCACATTTGATGATGATGCAGAGCACTATGTTAGTTGGATTACTAATTTAGCAGTACCAAAAGCATTAACACTTGAAGAAGTTATAGATTTCTCGGAAAAGGATGAAGTTATATTAGCATTAAACACGGCAATTTATCAAAATGAACGGACGGACTTTTTAAAACCTTTCAAATTATTTGAAAAAGAACTTTGTTTTTCTGGCAATATATTACTACGCGGCACACGTATTATTATGCCTGAAGCACTGTGGAAAAGAACTTTAGAACTTGCACATGAGGGTCATTCAGGAATGACAGTTATGAAACGGCGATTGCGATCAAAAGTATGGTGGCCGAAGATGGATCAACATGTTGAAATTTTTGTGAATAATTGTTATGGCTGTACATTGGTATCAATTCCATCACCACCGGAACCTATGAAGAGAAAGGAGTTACCATCACAACCTTGGCAACATTTAGCTATGGATTTTCTTGGGCCATTACCTTCTGGCCATAACTTGCTAGTTGTGGTTGATTACTACAGTCGTTTTATAGAAGTTGATGTAATGAAGAAAATTGATTCTACAGAAACAATTAAACGACTTCGTATTATTTTTGCTCGTTTTGGTCTACCAATTTCTATAACTGCAGATAATGGTAGTCAGTTTATAAGTGATGAATTTAAAACGTATTGTTATAATAATAATATTCAACTTATAAACACTATTCCATATTGGCCACAGCAAAATGGGGAGGTTGAACGCCAGAATCGATCTATATTGAAACGTTTAATAATCAGTCAACAAACTAAACAAGATTGGATGGAAGATTTGCAAAGCTATCTTCAAATGTATCGATCAACAGAGCATTCCACTACTTTAAGAACACCGGCTGAGATGATGTTTGGAAGAAATATTCGTGACAAAATTCCAACAATATTTCAACCTTTAGAAAGAAGCACAGAAGCCCATGATCGCGATAAGGAGAAAAAGGAAAAGGAATATGCAGATAAACGGCGAAATGCAAAGGAGAGTGAAATACAAGAAGGTGATGATGTACTTGTTAAGTCAGCTGTAAAAATAAATAAGTTAGCACCAACTTACGACCCCACCATGCATCGAGTTATTAAGCGGAAAGGAAGTGATGTAGATTGCGATTTCTTTAATTTGATGTTGGAGAAAATAATACAATCTGCAGAACTCAACCGCGCTGGAACAATATTCTATAAAAGCGTGCAACTGTTAGCATATGCTGACGACATTGACATTATCGGCCTTAACAACCGTGCCGTAACCTCTGCGTACTCCAAACTAGAAAAAGAAGCGGAAAAAATGGGTTTGGTGGTGAACGAAGGCAAAACGAAGTACATGCTGTCATCAAGCAAAGAGTCAGCGCATTCGCGCCTTGGCACCCACGCCACTGCTGGCACCAAAAAGTTCGAAATAGTGAAGGACTTCGTTTACCTTGGATCTAGCATAAACTCCAACAATAATGCCAGCCTAGAAATCCAACGAAGAATTGCTCTTGCAAATAAATGCTACTTTGGACTGAGTAGGCAATTGAAAAGTAAAGTCCTCTCTCGACGCACGAAAATCACACTCTACAAGTCACTCATCGCTCCCGTCCTGCTATATGGTGCAGAGGCGTGGACACTAACAACATCTGACGAGGCTGCATTGGGAGTATTCGAGAGAAAAGTTCTGCGAAAGATTTATGGGCCTCTACGCGTTGGCGACGGCGAGTACCGAAGAAGATTTAATGATGAGTTGTATGAGCTTTACGCAGACGTCGACATAGTACAGCGCATTAAAACACAGCGGCTTCGCTGGCTAGGCCACGTCGTGCGAATGAACGAAGACGCTCCAGCCCAGAAGGTATACTTATCGGCACCCGCCGGTGGAAGCAGAGGAAGAGGAAGACCACCACTCCGATGGAAGGACCAAGTGGAGACCGACCTGCGATCTCGTGGGGTCTCCAATTGGCGCCAGTTGGCGCAAAGAAGAAATGACTGGCGAGCTATGTTGGACGGTCAAAATCGCTCAGGCGGTTAGATGGCCATTTAAAGAAGAAGAAGAAGAAGAAAGAAGTGATGTAGAAGTACAGAGTCACACAACTAATAAGATATATCGAAGGAATGTGGCGCATCTGAAGAAGGTTCCTGATGAAGAGACAACACCGACATCTAGTAAACGATTAATACGGCTACCACAGCGTTATATACAATAAATGTTATTTGACTATGAAATCAAAACAATTTTCAAAATATAAACAAAATAGTAATGTAGTATCTAGTTATATATATATTACGGATCTTTACACCCCCCTGCCTAAACCGTCACTTGTGCTGGTTGTTGTTACTGTAAGCCATTACGTTAGGGGACTACAAAACGTATTTTATTTATTTTTTTTTTCACTTTAGTTTTGGGTGATCTTAATTTTTATTAAGAAAACTTGTATTTTAAAGAAATATCACCACGATATACGGGCACGACAATTTCATAACACATTTTAAATGTCAGAGAATGCCGGCGAAGCCATTAGGGTATCGAGAAAAATTTAAAGCGATGGCGACTGCGCAATGGACAAATTCCGTTACCCAGTCTGACACGGCGTAATCGTTGCCAGGTGCAGCACCACGATTGGTGGTTGCCATCAGGGTTCGGACTTTTTTTTTATTATTTTAGGGACTTTTTTTGTACTGCCAAATTTGAGAAAAGAACAGTCCGGTTTCCGAAACAAAAAAAGTACTTTATGCTATTGAAATCAAAGTGAAACGTGTGATTTTACTTTTTCATAGTAGGTTTTATGCGCATTAGACTGTACCCAATAAACAAAAAAGTAAGCTAGTTTATTAAACAATATTTTCCAGGTGTAAAAAGTAAATGTTTTCCAAACAAGTTTGTAACTAGAAGATTTCACAAACGTTTAGATATCTTTTTCCAATGGTGTGGTAGCCTTGGAGAAATAACTTGAGGTGAACTCTCAGCGAGGTGAAAATTTGTCAGTTTTCAAAAATAATGTTTGGAATTTTATAAACTTCATTTATATTGATTTTGTTATATGGGCATCGTGGTGTGACGGTAGTGCAGCTGGGCTACTACACAGAAGGACCTAGGTTCGAACCCCTCTACAGGCAACATGAAATATTATTTGAAAAGGTTTTTTAAAACGATGGCACAGGCTTCTCAGAAAAAATGCACATATTTGCCTTGCAGATGCAGACCGCATAAAAAATTGCAAGCAGCAGACAAAAACTGGCCCTTTATCTCCTCTTGCACCAAATAAGAATTTATTATAAAACATAATATTTAAATAATTAATTTAAAAAAAAAGTTAAGGAAATGGTAAGAATTCGAACCAGCAACTTTCGTTTTCACCGTTGTTGCCCAAATTGGAGTTTTATCAATCAGTTTTCAACAAACCCTTACTGTACATTGAATAAAATGTTTATTAAACATTGTTTTCCAAGCATCAATTCCAATTGTTTAAAAAGGGATCACTTTCGTTGAGTCGACAATGTTTTCCAAACGTGTTACAATGATTATAGTAAACGTTTTCCAAACGAAAAGCTTACAAAATTAAGTTTATAGTAAGCTTATAGCAAACGTATTTTTCTTATTGGGTAGGTATTACAAAAAAACTTGAAGAATTTTAATAACGTTTTTATTTTAGCGCTTAAAGAAAGCGGAGTTTAGTACTTTTGCTTCTACTACTGTTTTGCTCTTTATTGACTTTTATTTATCGTGAATTTTCCTGTATGGAAGAAAATGAAAATTCCAGAATATTGATGACGATTAATTACTTACGGGAAAGTTTGGAGTCAGAGAAAAATTTAGTTAATCAAAGAAAAAATCGAACTAAGGTACCATTACACGGGAGCAAAAAGCGTAGCAGATTTGAGAAAAATTCATTAAGTTTGATATTACTACAATTTTGATTAAGTCCGAACTCTGAACGCATGCTTTCTTCGGCGCGCAGAAAAGAACGGTTCTAGAACTTGCGCTTGGTGTGTTCCTTCGATGGTTCGCAGAGTCCGACGCTACTCGGTTTTAGGATAGGAGACACATGAAACTCCTCATTCGACCCTGCCATTGATAATACTATAATATATGAATATTGCCGCCTTGAAAATCATTTAGTCGCATCTTAAAAATGCTTACACAAATTAACTAATGCTTTATTGCCATTTTAGTTACGCTTTATTTTGGCAATATGACAGTTATTAATCGAGTCAAAATCAGAAATCAGAACGGGACCCCAGTGCCTCTCGCCCTAGTTAAATGATGAATTAATATAAGTTACCCAATGATATACGTTAATTTTCATGTCATTATTAAAATTAAACGCTATTTACTTACGTGTCGATTCTGAGCGTAACCGGAAACTTTGTATCTAGCGCGCATGGCAACGCTGTCAAAAACAAATCGTGCGCAAAAGAGAATAAAAGGCATTCGCGCACGAAACTTCGCGTAAGAAAGGTTACGTGACGTTACCACCTCTTTTGGTGGTAACGAACTTGAACTGCAACTTGAGCCGGCAGAATACCAAAAGGATGTAAAAGTTTCCAAGTTATTTGTTTGCCGGTAAACGAATGTTGTTACCACTCTAGAATTGACCTGTTAATGTCAAATGCTCATTTAATTCAATTTGTAATTTTTCGGGCAATCTGGTTTACCCTACTTTTCATTTCTGGCCACACCGAGAACACATCAAGCACTTGTTTGTCTGGAAATTAAAAGTTTCGTTATTAGTGCCTTTTCCATTTTATGGAACCTTTTGTGCTGCCACCTCTGCAAGAATCACGCCACTTTCCCGAAGTTGGAAGTAAACCATAACACGCTGGTATCTGTTCGTTGCTGGTATAATTGCAACACTATGAAAACACATTATCTTCCTACAAGCTAGAAATTATTATATATAATTTTAATTTTAATAAACCAACAATATAAGACCAAAATCTTTTTTTCGGGCCACAAAGCGTTGTTTTTTAGTTGTTTGCAGTTAGAACTCCTAACTCCTATTGTTATTGTAACTTCTTTAGTTTGCCTTGATATAGCAAAGTTGCCCACTGTGTAACGCATAGGCAGAATCATTTTTGATGTACTCTTGAAATGAAATTGAGCGTATTTCTTGCCGCTGTTGTAGCGCTACTTTGCCCTGCCTAGGTAGTCAGATTCCTTACCCAGTAGTGTTTTCGAACTCTTCTAACGGAAGTCCTAGAGGTGTGAATTTATGCGAGAGCAGAGCTCTTCAATGGAGGGACCAGTTACTAGTATCGTGCAATAGTCGGCGTATGAAACTACCGAGACACCCTCCGGTGGGGGGGGGCTTTAGAGTCTCGATATATAATAGTTAAACAGAAGCGGGGATAGGACACCACCCTATGACACCCATTGTTTAACTATTCTGGGTTTTGATTTAGCGCCTCTGAATTCAACCGACGATTGACGGCCACTCAGATAGTTTGCGGTCCAACGCTTAAGACACGGGGGAAGGGACGAATCTTCCAGGTCTTTCAATAGTTGCGCATGGTTGACCGTGTCGAAACCTTTGGCCAAGTCAAGCGCAACCAGCACTGTCCTGTGATTTGGGCACTTTTGGTTAAGTGCGTCCCCTATCTGAGTGGTGATGGCGTTCAGCGCGGTGGTGGTGCTGTGGTTTTTGCAAAATCCATGCTGATCTTCGGCGAGCCGAAAATGTGCGTTGAAGTACGGTAGTAGGACAGATTTCAAAACTTTCACTACTGGCGAGAGGAGCGATATCGGGCGATATGACTTTAGTAGTGGGATCACCTTTGCCTGTCTCCATCTTTCAGGAATGACAAAGGTGGACAGGGAAAGGTTGAAAACGTGTTTTAGGTGTTTTACTCCTTCATCACCGAGATGTTTTCAGCATCAGCATGGAATTGCCATCGGGGCCTATGTATTTGTTGATTTTTGATCTCCGAATCGCCCCTTGAACCTCTGTGGTGGAGATGGCAATGAATGCTTCGCGAATTTCCTTGTCCAACGGAGGATGCAGTACAATATGTCGGCAAACGGCGCTCGCTCATCTTTTTGGTTTCGACTGAACGCTATGGTCGAAGGCGATGGATATTTTGTCATTGGATTTAGTCTGGTTGGACAAAGACACCGTAGACCATAATTTGCCAACTACAGCAGAGAGGTTAGGTTAAGGTGGCCCTTAGTTGATTCCACTGAGCGGGTTTGAGTCCCTTCTACCTTTAGGTGTAAGTATTCATTGATAGAACCACCCTGTATGCTCAATGAAGCGTGGGGCTGAGGAATAGGCACCTGCTTAGGCCAGTCGGGTTCTGGCTAGTGTGGGCAGCTGCAGAGGAAGTGTTCGACACTGTCAATTTCCTCCTCGTCCCTGCAGCTGCGACAGAAGTAATTTGGGATCCTATGCGCTTAGCATGTACACCAGTGCGGCTCGGCCCCCATACAAAAAAAAAGTTTTTCCAGCCCACCCCTGAAGGCGATATTTACTTTTTTTGACACTACGTCGCCGTTTTAAGTTCGATTTTAAAGAACCGTACACCGTTGTGCCTTAGAAGCCGCCAGCTTAATCATTTTTTACTCCGAGTTCAAATTGTAGTAGTGACTGTCGGTATTTCGTTTCACATCATTCCTAAATTCAATGTGGCTGCAGAAATCTACTCAAGATGACCGCTTTTCCTTACGGATAGCTTTCTTGTAATGCCTTATAGTCCGCCCATGATTCCTCATGACCGTCATGCTTTGCTGTGTTAAAGGCCGTCCTACAGGACTTCCTACGCTCCTCGAGATTAGACGACCACCATGGTGGTTTGCGGGTTTTTGCCGCCTTCCTGTTTGGGCAGGCCCTATCTAAAGCAGTCCTACAAAGCTGACTGAATTTTTAGTCGGGGTTTGTACCCTGTTTGGCACATTTTTGTCGATAATCTTGTTATAGTAGCCCCAGATTGTTCTTCTAACGGGTTTGACTGTCTCGCGAGTTTCCGGAAGTTATTAGGTGGTAATGAGGCCTGGTGATCATGGGCCAGATAAAAGGACGCAAACGTGTACTTCCTACCCAGCCCCTCGACTCTAATCGATGTCAGATCTAGATCACTACATTGCGGAAGAAGAAAAATATTAAGAGTAGACTTAGCTAGAATGCATGTTCGTGGCTAACCCTTGTTATGAGCGCAGATAAGTTTGTAACTAGGCGTCTGCAACCCACAGATCCTTTCACCAGTAATCCATGGCTCCTGGACTAGGACGAGATCTACCACATCTGAGGAGAGGCGCAGTAGAAGCGCAGCTGAAGCTGCTTTGCTGTGATGAAGGTTTATTTGGAGGACCCTCATCACAGTTTTTTGGCGCTCTCCTCCGTGAGCGTTACATCCGACTCACCGTCGCCCAAAAGCTGACTCTCGGAGTACATCCTCCTGAGAGCCAGGCTACCGTCCGAGCTCGATGAGTCGTAATTATTAGGTTCCGGCGCCTTTGCCTCGTCCACCTCCATTTCGCCCTCGCTGGGGGGTTCACCCGCCTCCAGAGCCTCAAGATTTACAAGGGATTCAACGTCAGCCTTGTATTTAGGTCCGAGGGCTGATGCTTTTGAAGCCGTAGCTCACCTGCTCGCCGGTAGTGAAGTTGTTAAAGGCTATCTTGCTCCCATACTACACTGCAAACCTGCAGCTGGCCAATCATCAACATGGCTTCCGTAAAAATCACAGCACAACATCGGCATTGAATGCCATCACGACGCAGATTAACTTCGGTTTGAACCAACACCAACCAAACCACAGGACGGTTCTCGTGGCACTTGACCTGTCGAAAGCCTTCGACACAGTCAACCACGCCACACTCCTTAAAGACCTGGAGGAGACACCGCTTCTTGGCGGCGTAAAACGATGGACCGCCAACTATTTAAACGGTCGGCTGGCGTCAGTGAAGTTTCGAAACGAGAGATGTAGACCTAAAAGAATTAGACAAGGGGTTCGGCAGGGTGGTGTCCTTTCACCCCTTCTGTTTAACTTCTACATCTCGAGCCTCCCTCCTCCACCAGAGGGGGTCTCTATCGTTTCGTACGCTGACGACTGCACTGTGATGGCCACGGGCAAAGGACCTTCCACGGACGATCTATGTACTAGGCTTAACCACTACCTGCGCGATCTTTCCAGCTTCTTCACAGAGCGGAACCTGACACTGTCCCCGACTAAATCTACAGCGACATTATTTACCACGTGGAATGCGCAGATGGGGCAGGAGTTGAATGATCTTCCGATCTTTGGCGATCTCGGCGAAAGACCGTGTCCAGCCTCCCTGAGTTTTGGCTCTTTTCGGTACCGTTGGGTTTGTTTCTTCCAATTACCGCTGACGCTTCGAGATTGCATCACTCTCGTCACAGTCATCGCGGATGTTCGGAAAAGTACGCCTCGCTCACTCAAGTTCACGCTGCGCCCTCGCCCAGTCCTCCGCAGAAACATCCCCCTCCCTTATCGGTGAGTTGGCGTTTCTGCGTAGGATCCGAGTAGCCGCGCGCTTGTCTTGGTGGTTAGACTTCTTGGCTGCCTTCATCACCTGCCCCATGGCCTTAGCCCTGGCCACCCCCGCATACCTGGAACCCCCACCAGGCGACTTACCTGACGCTTCACGCTAAAAGGCAGCCTTACTGGTGGAGGTTACGGGATGGGTGGTGACTGCAGCAGAAGCAATGCTTTGCTTCTAATGAGAGTTCTCCTCACGCACCGAAAGAAAAAATTACAAGAAAGTCGCCCAATCTTAAAAAATGTTAATAATAACATTTGGGGAATGTCAATTCAACATTATGAAGTGGATATGAAAAATGTAGAAATGACATTAGTAATAAACGCTGATTAAAGTTACTTTTACCATTTAAAATGTTTTATTTACTTTAAAAAAATGTTAAGTTATTACATTTTTTAATGTACTTCCAACATCGATAGTGTCTTATATTTGATATTATTAAATGTTAAATAAAACACTGAAAATAATTTTGTTTTATAATTTTGTTAGTGCAAATTAATTTGCATGTACATACAGGCATATGCACGAGAATTAGATATTACACTTTAACCAAACACTTACTATCATCCACGTCAGGGGTCAGGAGATGTAATAGTTCTTAATACTGTTTATCCTTTATATGTGTCTCATAGAGGCTACACAATTTAGCTTGGACGGATTTCCATTTGTTTAATAAATGGTACCTTGTGTTAGGGTACATTCTTTCATGGTCGTAATCAACCTAAAAATATAAATACATACATACTTATACATACATATGTATATCAGGCGCTTAGCCAGAAAAAAAATTCGGGGGGGGGGGGGGGGGCTTTGCTTTTGGCCAAAGTGTCAGTAAATAAGAATTACCTGTAAATACACACATATTTATACTTTTATTTATTTGAAATTATTCTCTTCTACACGGCTAAAAATTTGAGCCTAACTTTTAAACCATTCATTGGTTTACACAATTTTTAAAACTTTTTGGTAATAAATTCCAAACCTTTCAATAACCTACAAAAATTCTCAATTTTTTTGCGGTTCAGACTTAAAACTTTACTAGGATAAACAAAAATACAACAAAAGTCGTATACACAGAAAATATGTGTACTTTTCGCACAAAATTCCTGAGTGCGCCGTAACAAAGTAGGTAGAGCATTGCGCACTGATTTGGGGCACGTCGGTTCGATAATAATTTTTTATTACGCGCATTTCTATGACAAACGGCGTAAACTTAATTCTAAACCAAATTTGGTTTGGTCATACACCTAGACCAGTATGTCTGCGTTCAAAAGGTTTTTTTGGAATTTCCAGTAAAATTAACTTCTTTAGACTAATTTCATTATTTTTCAATGAAAGTATGTGTAAATCTTATAAATAAAAATGAATGTGTGTCTGTGTGTCATTTATAGGCGTCCAAAGTACTCAACCGATTTTTATGAAATTTTCACAGTATATTCTTGGGATCATGGGTTAAAGCATCGGCTATATTAATATTTGGAAAAGTGGGCGGTGCCACGCCCCCAGGCTATATAAAACTACCATTCTTCATAACTCTGAACATATTTGGTGTAAATTAATGATTTTTGGATATGTGTGTCGATTGGTCAAGATTTATGTAATTTTGGAAAAGTGGGCGGTGCCACGCCCACATTTTTTGAGTTTTGTTTGTACTCCAATAATGTCCAAAGTTTATGGTCGATCTGTTTCAAACTTTCCAGATTGGTTCAGAAGATTGTTGTGTACGATTTAGGCTATATCAGTTTTTGGAAAAGTAGGCGGTGCCACGCCCCCAGGCTATATAAAACTACAATTCTTCATAACTCTGAACATATTTGGTCTAAATTAATGATTTCTGGATATGTGTGCCCTTTGGTCAAGATTTATGTAATTTTGGAAAAGTGGGCGGTGCCACGCCCACATTTTTTGTGTTTTGTTTGTACTTCAATAATGTCCAAAGTTTATGGTCGATCTCTTTTAAACATTCCAGATTGGTTAAGAAAATTGTTGTGTACGATTCAGGCTATATCAATTTTTGGAAAAGTAGGCAGTGCCCCGCCCCCAGGCTATATAAAATTTAAGTTCTTCATAACTCTGACATATTGGGTCTAAATTAAAGATTTTTGGACATGTGTGTCCTTTAGTCAAGATTTATATAATTTGGGAAAAGTGGGCGGTGCCACGCCCACATTTTTTGTGTTTTGTTTGTACTTCAATAATGTCCAAAGTTTATGGTCGATCTTTTCTAAACTTTCCAGATTGGTTCAGAAGATTGTTGTGTACGATTTAGGCTATATTAATTTTTGGAAAAGTGGGCGGTGCCACGCCCCCAGGCTCTATAAAATTTAAATCATCATAACTTTGAATATGTTTGGTCTAAACTAATGATTTTTGGATATGTGTGTCCCTTGGTCAAGAATTATATAATTTGGGAAAAGTGGGCGGTGCGACGCCAACATTTTTTGTATTCAGTCCTTTGTTTTTACTTCCATAATGTCCAAAGTTTATGGTTGATCTGTTTTAAACTTTTCCAATACGTTAAAATCTTCGTTGGGTACGACATACATAGGCTACATTTGTAAACTTTTTGGAAATGTGGGCAGTTCCAAGACCACAAGCTAAGTAATATTTCAATTCGTTATATCTATCCCTGAATGTATTTGCTTTAGTGAGATTTTAACGTTCTTAAATCTTAATCAAAGCATATAATTTTTCTTTTTTGTTATTGCCGTTTATACATATCCAGAGTATTATAGGATTTTCATAAAATCATAATAGTGGCGTTAAGTGGTAGATATACATAGGATATAATTAAATAAATACTAACTACACATCTGCTTAGCAGCGCATAATGGTTTTTGCCATACTCATTGAGTTCAAAAGATCCGTTTTTTGAGTTGGACATCCAAAAAATTTATTTGTTTGTACCAAAGAAGCTAAATCCAGAAATATTGTATACCCTAAAGCACTGCAATAAATGAAATGTTAAAAATTAATAGAAAAATATTTGAAAATGTATTTCTAGGGAAGTCACTGGTCAGGCAGAACAACATCTGCCGGGTCGCTAGTATTAAATAAAGTAGAAGTGAACTTGACAGTTCTCTCTTTTATGCAGAAATTCTTACGTCAAATAAAAAATAATTTTAACCCGTTTGAAATTCAATTTGATAAAAACGTATACATACATTTTTTCCATAAATATTTAAATACAATTAAAAATGAAAAGATCCAAATGTTTCACGCGTTGTGCCGTTTGCGGAGTGAGTTGGGATGTGTCAACTGTGCGGTGCTTTAAGGCTCCGAGCTGTGATGGAAGGCGACGTCGGTGGGAAGAAAGTTGTGGTGTAATTTTAGAAAACTCCTCGCATGTTTGCGAACAACACTTCAAGCCCACCGATTTCATTGACTGTCCAGCTCAAGCGAGCGTTTTTAAGAAGGCGCGCCTGGTCCCTAGTGCAGTACCCATGCCGCTTGAGGCGCAACATTCTGTAGGAGCACAAGCTTTGTATACAAATGTACGGCCGCTGTATGTGGATGCGCAGACTCAGACTGAGTAAGTTTACTACAGGTCGAAAAACCGAAAATTGACCCTGACTCTATCTCTCCGTAAATTTTTTATTTACGAGAAAGTTAGAAATTTTGATGAAATTTTTTCGAGATTTCTTAAATTTTCATGAATTTTCCACAAACTTTTTAACTTTGATTTGCAGAATTTTCATTATGTATTTACACATACTTTCATTCAAAATTAATGAAATTAGTATAAAGAAGTTAATTTTACTGGAACTTCCAAAAAAACCCTTTGAACGCAGACATACTGGTCTAGGTGTATGACCAAACCAAATATGGTTTAGAATTAAATTTACGCCGGTTGTCATAGAAACGCGCCTAATAAAAATTATTTAAATTTTAAACCGAAAATGTTGTTAACACTGACGTGTTAACTGACATGCCCCAAGTCAGTGCGCAATGCTCTACCTACTGAGCTACGGCGCACTCATAAATTTTGTGCGAAAAGTACACATATTCGCTGTGTATACGACTTTTGTTGTATTTTTGTTTATCCCTGTGAAGTTTTAAATAAAAACCGCAAAAAAATTTAGAATTTGTGTCGGTAATTGAAAGGTTTGGAATTGATTACCAAAAAGTTTTAAAAATTATGTAAACCAATGAATGGTTTAAAATTTAGGCTCAAATTTTTAGCCATGTAGAAAGAGGAAAATTTAAAATAAATAAAAGAATAAATATGTAATATGTGAAAATATAAATATGTGTGTAGTTACAGGTAACACAGGTTACACTTTGGCCAAAAACCCCCCCGAATTTTTATTTTATTTTTTATTTATTTATTTCTTTTTTCTTACAAATTGCATTGTTGCAAAAGTTTTTTCTGGCTACGCGCCTGGTTTAAATAGACACTGGGTTTCATTAATTTCTCGAATAGTGCAAAAAGTGGCTAGTTTTGTTCAGGCGGGTGAGGGTTTTAACCGCGTGTGGGGTCCAAATTTCGAGAATTCGTAAATTCCTCCTTATATACGCGTGGCGAAAAAAAAAATATTCGCCCGTTTTGGCTAACATGTGGTGAATGTTGCACGGTACAGATATACTTGTGCTCATATAGTTAAGCATACGATAGGCAAAGTATATAAGTTCTTTTTTTTCAATTTTTGGAATTGTAACAAACAAATTAAGTTGTGAAGGAAATGCATTTAAATTCAATGCGTCTACATATTTCATGAGATAAAATTAAAATGCTGGAACAAAAGTAGATTTAATCTTCGCAAGTATGAGCACAAGTGCAGGTATATGGGGGTCGAATAAAGTTTATTAACGTTTTCATTTTCTGAGGCAAATTTCCAGTTTTTGCTAACCAATTCAATTATCCATTTTTAATTACATAAGCTGTAGCATTACAAAATATAATTCCAAGGCTACTGTCATTACCGCCACATTGGGCATAACAAAGCTTTTGATGTAAAGAACAGCAATAACTCTGTTATCCCTGCCATACACTGGCATAGATATCGGGTATTATCTCGTATATTTTAAATTAGACTATGGTAACTGAACTAGTATCCGGACACTTAGCGTTTTTCTCATCTTTGACCTACACTCAGTTTCTCACTATATATGCTGCCGCGAAAAGTTAAATTGTTTATAAAAATATAGACCTTTCTAAATAATATGTTTGTATAATTTAAATTTATAACGTTCTTAGTATTATTAAATTAAAAATCCAAAAAAGTTCGATTTGTTCTAGTTTCCGGACAGTCAAATTTAGTTTCCGGACACTTGTTTTAGTATCCGGACACCCGAGATTTGTATGTACACTGTATTTTTGAAATATAAATATCCTTTTGTAATCCATATAAAATATAATAAACTCTCATTTGGTAGAATTAAGATGGTAATTCATAGTTTTCGGCTACTCTCCAGTACTCAGACAGCCCGTCCGGATACTGAAAGTCATAGCAAATTTTGGGTTTTAGTATCCGGACAGTAATAATTTGTGCCGAAAATTAAAAAAAAATAATTTTTTTTATTTATAATATGAAAGTTTATTATATTTCAAACAGATATTACTAACTTTTTTGTAATATGTTAATAAATACTTGTTTGGCAGTTATTTTCCTCAACAGTTCCCACTATTTATTTTTACAAAAACCTGTTATTTTGCCGGATGCTCAAACTTCTGTCTCTTAAATTACGTGTAACTTTCAAACTATACTTCTGATTTAACCCAAATTTTCCAAGGACACTCAGAAAACATGTATATTTCCAGTAGTGTTGCTATTTGAGAATATTTTTGGGGGATTTGCCTATTAATCCCAAAACATTGACATAGTGTCCGGCCACTAGCGCTGTCCGGATACTGGTACAGTTACCCTACTTCTTTTATTTGCAGGGAACGCATCACGCTGCGCCTACTAGTAATCATTATAGTGCCACAGACGACGCACAGCCTCAGCGTAAGGACACCGCACACCTCCGGCGTATTAGTGCGCAAATACCGCGCCCCCTGACGTTCCTATTAGCAAAGCAAGGATATTAGTACGCACACGAGTCGTGGTAGCGTGCTGTAACACCGCGCCACCATAACGCGCATACCACCGCGCCACTACCAAGTGCCACTACGAGCAGAAACCCATGCGTCACAAAATTCATCAACGCGCTACCAACACGACAGTATAGAGCGAAAACCAACGCGCTACATCAAGCGAATACCACTGCGGTACTATCGTCACGCTCGCACCGATAGCACTAATAAAATAATTGCACAACAACCAACCACCAGCAACGGCCACTAAGCCACTACAATAGCGCACCACCATCGTGCGCGCCACTACAACAGCGCACCATCATCGCGCGCGCCATCACAACGGCGCGCCTTCTTCGCGCAAGACCAACAGCTCGCCTCCATCGCTCAACCAGAGCGCGCAACAACTCCGGCACAACAACAACCACCAGCAGTGACAATAGTGGGGCCGCCCTAATATAGGCCCGCCACACTAAACTAACGACGACCACCAGTAACACCCGGTCGTAGCAGCAGCAACGACAAGCGGTCTCAATACCGGCAACTACAACAACCGGCAATAGCAACGACGATCGGTTGCAACAACAATAACACTAGCAACGACAACAGCGGGGGCCGACCTCTTATAGGCCCGCCGTCCAACTGGCAACGACAACAACTACCAGCAGTGACGAAAGCGGGGGCCGACCTGTTATAGGCCCGCCGCACAAATAGCAACAACAACAACAGTAGCGCCCCACCAACGGCCTACTGCAACAACCGGGTGAGACCTATCTATTTTGGTCCTATGTAGTTATAATTATGTATCAGTAAAACTTTAGAAAAAAAAAAATTTAAAATTATTTTAAAAATTGTATTACTGGAAGAAAAGGAAAGCTTAAATTTAAATTTAAAACTGCATTTAAGTAAAGTAAGAAAAAAAAATTTTTTTATAAACAAAAGGAGAAAAAATTTACTAAAATATAGAAATAAGAGATAGGGAAAAACCAATATGAAATAAGAGGAGGAAAAATTTCTTGGAATTGAATTAAATTAAAATTTCATAAAATAGAATTAAAAACAATACATAAAATAAAATAAAATGAAATAAAATGAATAAAATAAAATAAATAACATAAAATAAAACCAAATATGGAACCTAAGATAGACCAAATTACATAAAATAAAATAAACTACATCAAATAAGATAAATTACATTACATACATAAGATACTTAAAATATAAATAAATACTTACAAAAGTTTTAATAAAATTTATCAAATGCCTAAATGAATAAATAAACAATCAAACTTATAACAAATAAAGGCCGCAAATAAAATGACAATAATAAATTAAATAACTTAGGGATATACCAATAATAATGTAAAAATAAGCTAAGCAAAACAAAACAAAAATACATATATGTAAGTAAATAAGCAGGCAAAAGTAAAATACATTAAAGGATAGAAATGTAATTTGAAAAAGGCGGGGAAAAGATAGAATAGAAATGTAATTTATAAAGAAGAAAATAGGGAAGAAGAAGAAAGAAAAGAAAATTAATTAAAAGATTAGTTTACTAAAGTAAATGCTTTGTTTAAAATAAATATTTTTAAGATAACGTAAGAATAATGACTTGTGAATAAAACTTTGTTTAAAATGGGAATGCTGATGTGTAATATTATTTAGAATTAATATTAATGAAAAGAGGCCATCGAGATTAGGTGCGTCGATGGCCATGGATGAGGGTGGGCCAAGCACCGGGCGTCGCAGCAACACCCGCGGCGCCCCCTTTTATTGTTCGGCCTTAATTCTTTTGTTATATACGTTTGTTTTCTTTTATTTCAGCTGTGGTAAGCGGTCACTTCGGGTTCGGTTTTAAAATTTCAGGTTTTTTTTTGTTAAAGCTGTCCGTATTTCAGTTAATTTTGTTTATAGATTTTTTTTTATTAAATAGCTTAACCCCCGTTTCGTGTTAAATTTTACTTTGAATCTTATCTGCTACTTTTGTTTTCGGTTAATTTTGAATATTTCGTTTTACCAGTTTCGTTTTAAATTTTAGTTGCCCGTTTTTTTTTTGGTTTTTTGGGCTTTTGAATTTTAAATGTAACGATCTGTTTGTGGCATCCGGGTTTAACCGGATGTTGTTTTAAAAATTGTTTTGACGCGGTTTTTGCGTTTTTCCCCCGCGTTTTCAAAGGCATGATTTGACCCAAGGCGAATTCATTACATGGTGATGGTAAGTGAACAGCTGATTTCTTCTTCTTCTCGTTTAAGTTCTCGTTGGTACACGGAACTGTCAATAAAAGAAAATGAAATATGAAACTGTTTACAAATAGTTGAAACTTTTAATAGTGAATTTTGGTGTGAATTAATTGTGCGTTTATTCAACAAATTGAAAAAATAGTGAAAAATGAGAAAGTGTGTGGTGTGTGGCAAGAAATATGAAGTGGGAAAAACCACATTTTTTAAGGTGCCCAGCGGTGACGCCGAGAGGCTTCTGTGGTCTTCCGTATGCAGGACCCAGCTGGAAGCGAGACATTTTATATGCTCCGGTCACTTCCACCGCTCAGAAATTGTATCTGCACTTTGGACACCCTAATTTATAGCCGAAATGCGCAAAAAAGTCACTAATTTTCACTTTTAATAGCAAATACTAGCTTTCATAAATAAGACACGAAATAAAAGACGTGCTTGTTTACATTTCTTATTCCCTTTTAATATGACAATTCCGTGTACAGCGAGTACTGCTGAATTCGCTTTGCTACCACCATATATATATTCGCCTTGATTTGACCTTTTCTCTGATTATGGCGCAGGACGTTAAGATTGGCAAGAGCCCACCCCAGCCGACAATGACTAGCCATAGTGCGACATTGATATCATGCCTACCGCCTTCCTTACTGCTCCATTTGAACGCGTTACCATAACATCCTGCATCTTTTTGACTGATATTAAATTTTGAGGAACATTAGGACAAAACAACACGTCCTTCAAAATAATTTTTGTTTGAGTATTATTGCATAGTTATATTTCTCCTTTTTTTGTTGCATATATGGATTCACCATATTTTGCTACAGCTATTTTAATAGGTGAATTCAGAACAGTAAAAATAGTGAAAAGATTATCGTTATTGATTAAATGATCTGATGCTCCGGAGTCCAAAAGGAACGAAATACTATCACTTGCATAACATGCACGTTTCAACATAAATGCAAAGCTTGACTGGCCTGGTTCTGTTTGAGCTGACGCCATTTGCGCTTGTTTATTTTTTTCTAGATTATTACTTTCTACACCTTTTTCTTTTTTATATATAAAGCAGTTCTTTTCAATGTGCCCTACTTTGCCGCAATGAAAACATTTCAATTTATTGTTATTAAAATTGTTTTTATTAAATTTGTACTTATTTTTTTTTTAAATGTTCGATCTTATTTTTAAATATTGAGTGTTTATTTTCATTTCGAACCTTTTAGACTGGTGTCCTTACAAGCTTGTTTTAATTTGATCTCATGATCTACTAATCTGTTTTTAACAAATGCCAATGTTAAACTGTTTTCAGACAACTTTCAATTGCGGTGATAATCCCATCATATTGGGAAGGTAACGTCAAAAGTAAATGAGATATCTTTTATATTTCTTCCACTTGTGCTCCGGATGCTAGCAATTCTGTTATTAAATCATCAAATGTATTTAAGTGAGTTAACAATTGTGTTTCACTCTTCAGTTTCAAAGACAATAACTGTTTGCGTACAGATAATTGTGAAGCCAAGCTTTTTCTTTCGTATATAGCGTCTAAGTTTTTGAAAATTTCCTTAGCACTACACTCACTTTTAGCAAAACCAAGAAAAGAATCACTCAAATATTCTATAATTAAACTTTTTGCACTTCTATCTAGCCTTTCCCATTCTTCTGTTTCTTTTGGATATTCATCAATAACTTTAAGCACATCCGTTTCACTTAAAAGCGCCCTAACGCGGAATTTCCATATGGAATATTTTTCTCCATCAAATGGTTTTATGTCGCGCTTACCTTTTTACATTTTATACATATATGTAATTTCGTATGGATACTTATTTGCAGTCTTTAGGCATGGACTGGGCCCATAGCCTGTGAAAATATAGATAAATTGAAATCAAAGACAAACGCCTACACCACACAATCCCCTCCAGCAACCAGAGGATCGTCCAGCAACAACAACTTGCCAGGATACCGTTTACTTACGTGCTTCGATTTTTAAATAAAGACACAAACAAACCCGATTAATGTTAAATAGATTAATTAATGTGATGGTTTAATGAGTTTTTGGTATATTCAGTTATAATGCGAAATTGGATTTTATGAAGTTAAGTATTTTTAGACATGCGTATTCGTTTGAAGATCTCGCTCAACTGATTCAAATTCAAACTCCGGCTTAGTGATGGTAATGAGATTAGCGATGGTGGCTGTAGCGTGCTACAGAGTTGTATTTGGGCGGGGTTGATGTTAAGTGGCATGACAATTCGGCCCTTCCTGATCCAAATCGACCTCGATTTCGTCGCTGATATCAAGTTCCGGACTATTGCTGCACCAGGGCTTCATCTTTTCAGCGGTATATACCGAGCAAAATTTTTTTTTTGTTATTTGGTAGCCTGGTATATCTTCTAGCAAGTAACGGTCGTTACCTAAAACTTTTCGAACGATATATGGCCCACGATATTTAGGCTCGAGTTTTCGTGAATCGCCTGTGGCACCTGGTTCGTTTTCGATCACGACAAGGTCTTCTTCGGCGTATATTTTTGGCTTTTGGTGGCGTTGATCGAATCTTTTTTCCATTTTTCGCGTTCTGTTAAGATATTTTCGGCGGCCTGGCTGCGTTTTTCGGCAGCAGGTAGTGTAGATGTTTCATCTTCTAAATCGTCGTGAACAGCCGCAAGCAATTGATTAGTTACCACATCACGCAGTTTGAAATCAAAAACCAGTTCGTTAGGACTAAAACCTGTCGTTGAGTTTCGTCGTGAATTTATGGACCATTGAAGCTCTCGTAGTATAAGATCCCAATCTTTCGGTTGTTCTGTAGTCGTGCGCAAATATGTCAGGATACTCTGGTTCGCGCGTTCGACCTGACCATTTGCACGTGGTGTTCGAACAGCTGTTTTTGTATGTTGTATATTGTTTTTGTTGCAAAAATCTTCGAATGCTTTGGATGTAAATGATGTCCCTCTGTCGGTTATTATTTGCGCAGGAAGACCAAAGTAAGATGTTATTTCATTAAGCGCTTTGATTACGTGGATTGTCTTCGTGTCGCGAGTTGCTTTTACAATTAAAAACTTGCTAAAAGCGTCTGATATAGCCAGAACATAGCAGTTACCACGTTTGCTACGCGTGAATGGACCCATATGATCTAAATGAATGCGGTTGAATGGTAACGGTTTTACTGAGTCGATGTGAAGCTCTCCCTCACTTTTCCCGGAACGTTGTTTCTGATAGCAGCAGTTTATGCAAGCTGCAATGTAGCTTTTCACGAATCTCCTCATTTGTGGGAACCAATACATTTCTTTGATTCCTTCGAGAGTCTTCTCTAATGCAGTGTGACCTGCGTCATCATGACAAAGTTTTACGATGCGCCACCTTACACCCTTTGGTACCACAAATTTCGCACCATCCGGTTGATTTTTGTACAAACGATGATTTTTTAGCTTATATTCTTTTTTTACAGTTACTGTATCTTCTACTGGTGATTTGATTTCGCCGTTTAAAATATGTATATATTGTCGCAAATTCTCGTCCTGCAACTGCATTGTCAGCAGCCAATCGTTGATATCGTTGTTTACGGTGAAAACAAAACCAGCAGGTTCAGCTTCTTTTGCGGGTTGGTCCGGCATTCGGCTTAAAGCATCCACATGCTGTAAGCGACTGCCTTGGCGGTGTATGCTCACGAAATCGTACTCTAGTAGCTTAAGCCACCAGCGTGCTATTTTTGGTTTCATCTCCTTATTATCCTTTACTTGAACAATAGCGGAGCAATCGGTGACGAGTCTAAACTGTTTGCCTAGCAAGTATATCCGGAAACGCTCCAAGGACTCCACAACAGCGAGGACCTCGAGCTCATAGCTGTGGTATTTACTTTCAGTAGCGGTGCAATGGCGACTGTAGTAGCAAGCAGAGTGCCATTTGCCTTCATCGTCTGATTGCAAAAGCACTCCTGCTAAACCAACGCTGCTAGCATCGGTGTGAACTTCATGCTGAGAGTTAAAATTATACAGCATTAGGACTGGTTCTTTTGTGAGGATACTAACTAGCGTTTCGAATGCGGTTTGCTGGTGAGGACCCCAGGTGAAATTCTCAGTATAGGCTTTTGTTAGTAGGATCGTAAGTGGAGAAATTATTGAAAATTAGAAATTATGGAGTATTCGCGTACAAATTTTCGAAAAAACCCCGTTAGACCCAAAAATCTTCTTACCTCAGTGATGTTGGTCGGTGGTTTGAAGTTTTTGATAGCCGTTATCTTGTTCGTGACGGGCGTAATACCATTTTCGGTTACTGAATGCCCAAGATAATCAATTTTCGTAGCAAGAAATGTACACTTATCGGGTCTCAGCGTAAGACCAGATTCTTGAAGTAACTTTAGGAATCGTTCTAAGCGTAAAATTCCTTGACAAATTGTTTTGCTAGGAGTTACAATGTCATCTAGATATATAAGCACTTCACCCGTATTCATTTTGGACGCGATTTTATTCATGATACTTTGGAATGTTGCCGCCGCGTTCACGAGACCGAAAGGCATGCGGTTGAACTCAAAGTGTCCGTCCGATGTTACAAACGCGGTATACTGTTTTGAGGATTCCTCGATCTCAATTTGGTGGTAACCCATGCGAAGGTCTAGTGTTGTGAAAAATCGATTTCCCGCGAGTTGTGCAAACTGCTCTTCCATGTTCGACATGGGAAAAGGTTGCTTAAGCGTAATTTTATTTAGACTACGGTAGTCTACACATAACCGATGTTCTTTGTTCTTTTTCTCGACTAGCACTACCGGGGATGAGTATTGAGATTCACTACGACGGATTATACCGTATTCTAGCAACTCTGTGATTATTTTTGTTATTATCGGCCGTTTTGCGAATGGTACTCGATACGGTTTCAATTGAACTGGTTGATCGCTCTTAATCGTTATTTTCATTTTTGATGCACAACACTTTCCGAGGCTTGCAATATTATCAGCCAAAAAAACACCACGATACTCGCGCATTACATTGTTAAATTTTTGCTGTTCGTTGTCGTTTAATAATTCAGGATCGCGAATGTTACGTATTTGTTCAACGCGGCACTCTACATTTTCTATGATCAGCCGTTTATCTGACCCACAAAGAACGTCCATTCCGAGGAGTACGTTTTCGCATATCAAACCGTCACTCACAACCACCATATTTGCATTAAACTTTTGATCGTCAATTATAATTATAACATTTAGTTTTCGAGTCGAAACGTATTCTCCACCGCCAAAACCTCGTAGCACAGTTACCTCATTTTGATGGGCACCTATTTGGTCAGCAAACGTTTTACGAACAAGGGTACGTGTGCTGCCAGGGTCGACAAAAGCACTAGTTACATTACCGTTAACAATAATTTGCTTAACAATCCCGTCATTAATGTTCTCGCTTTTGCGCGTACTCGAATTACCGATTTTATTGACACTTGTTTTCTTTTGGGCAGTACACTCTTCAGTTTTATGAGTAGTACGTTGGCAATTTGCGCACCTCGTTTTCTTCTGTGGTTCAGGACATTTAATGGCAAAATGCCCTAACTTTCAAACAATTGAAACACTTCACATTAGTCACGGACCGTTGTTGATTAGAACTTGCTGACACCGGAGATTGTTTTAAGCTTGAAGTTTGCGTTTTTATCGCGGTTGGTACCGTTTTCGTTTTGTATGCATTGTAATTAGTATCATTATAAACACTATAATTCATGATGTCCTTCAACAAGGCTTGACAGCTTTGGTACTCGTTTGATATTTTACGTTTTAGTTCGTTATCATTTATACCGTTTATAATGTGACGCGCGATACTGGCTTCCGATAAACCACCTTTGTTACCGAGAGCTAACATCTTGTAAAAATACTCAATCGACGATTCGGTTTGTTGACGTTTAGTTTTCGTTAGTTTGATATGAATGTCAGCTTCATTTACAAAACACGGAAAATCGTTTAAAAATTTATCCACAAATTGTGACCAATTTACAAATGCACACGGTTGTGAATCGATCCACAACTTTGCAGGTCCACGCATTTTTCGTTGTACCGCGAAAATTATGGCATTTTCATGCCACTCGTATGTATTTTTTAACATCTCCACTCGTTTGACGAATTGTACGGAATTTGGTGACGTTTCGCTCGTTGGGTTGAATTCTGGCAACAACTCTACTATGTCTTTAACATTATAGTACGGAGCGTTTGAGTAGCCGTAGCTAATTGGAATCGGAACACTTGATTGGTGAAACACATTGTTTCTTATTGGATTATGTGGTAGCGGCGCAGTCGGCATACCTGAACTCTGCCACTGAGGCACAAAATTCACTCGCGTATTTGTTGTTGTTGTCGCAAATGGTTGTGTGTTTGCTGTAGGCGTGAACATTGTCTGTACCGGCGACGAAGACAATGTTGGAATAAAATTTGGCACATACGAATTATGTCGCGTATCAACATTTTGCACCGTATTTGTTTGCGCGTTTATGAACCGCTCTATCGTTTTTTCAAGTGCTGTGATGCGTTGCACCATTGTCGTTTGTTTTTCATCTTCACTTTCACTCGCGGTATCTATATTTTCTTGTAAACGATTCATTAATTGATTTTTGTTGCCAGACGTAGGCAACCCCGCTTGTTTACATCTTTTCCTCAACTCTTTTAGTGTCGCACCCGCTTCCGACATTTCTGTTTTTGTTTTGTATCAATTCTACTTCGCACTCGCACGATATGTTTTTTTCAGTTTTCGTATATTAACAATGTTCTACTAACCCGTATGTGTGAAGAGTACGACACGTTTGTATACGCGTTTATTAGACAAATTTCGTAACCGAAATATATACCACACGTAAATATGTATTCATTCGTTGCACTAGCAACAGATCGTGTATTTTGCTCGTTTGTATGTACGTGTGTCTATCGTATGACAAAATTTAACACTTTCGTATATGCATAAACGTTTGCACATACATATGTGTATCAATCGTTGGTTTTTTTTTTAGATTCCTTGCACGGTGTACGTTTGTACGAAGGGAAAAAAATTAACGTATTTATTTATTTATAACGAAGTGAAAAACAAAAGACGCTTACGATTGTGACCACTATTACATTTGTATGTTTACAGAAAACACTTGCATTTACATTTATGTACATATGTAGTTATAAACGAACGGCTTCGTTGCCGAACTGAGCAAGACACATATACTTATTACGAAGACGACTGTTTAATCTTTTAAATTAACGTGTGGAGAAGCTATTCTCTCTTTCTTTCATACGCGTACGGCGAGATAAAAAAAATACATTTTCGTTGAACGACGAGATTGCCAACTACAAAGCGACACAGTTTCAATTTTTTCCGTTGAGCTCACAAGTACACAAATGTATTTTTGTCGCTGGAGCCCCAATTTCGCCGGGAGTCTCACCAAATGTGAGGTTATGCACATATACATATATAAAATTTTAGAATGCACACTTTTTCCACTTTACACACTATTTTGTAATATATTGTTGGTTTTATAGCGTATTTCACTTTTGTGGACGTATATTTTTCCAATATTTAGCGTACTAGCACTCGCGTAGGCGTAGAAGTCAATCCCACTTCTGAACTGCCAGGATACCGTTTACTTACGTGCTTCGATTTTTAAATAAAGACACAAACAAACCCGATTAATGTTAAATAGATTAATTAATGTGATGGTTTAATGAGTTTTTGGTATATTCAGTTATAATGCGAAATTGGATTTTATGAAGTTAAGTATTTTTAAACATGCGTATTCGTTTGAAGATCTCGCTCAACTGATTCAAATTCAAACTCCGGCTTAGTGATGGTAATGAGATTAGCGATGGTGGCTGTAGCGTGCTACAGAGTTGTATTTGGGCAGGGTTGATGTTAAGTGGCATGACAAACTTAATCAAATTACAGCAACCAAAATCAACAGCAGCAAACTTCCCACTTCGTAAGAACAGCAAACTTCTTAATGGAAGATTCAAACACTTGTAATAATTGGTACACAAGTTATTTGCTTCAAATAAAACTATTTAAATTTGTTTTTCAATGTTATTTTAATTAATTCTTCTTTTTCGTTTTGCAATTTCAGTTTACCAACTTGTCACACCGGTGTTTTAATTCGAATAAATGAATGTTAATTCTTTACAGAGACTGTTATACTTAATACGATGAATATTGAAATTTGCTATACCTATTGAAAAATGTATGATAACAATGTAAATATGAGAAATTAGTTGTTGAAAACTATTTATTGTTGCAGGTAATTTAATTTAGAGTAGTTTGTACAAAAGTTTTCTCTGTTTAAAGACCATTTTATGATATCTTCTTAAACTTTGTAAAACTTTCCTGTGGTACTCGCAGAAGCAACCATGTAGTTGATGTTGCCATGGGAATTCTGTTGTTTCCTTGTTTACACTAAAATACCACGCGCTAATTTGGTAAATTTCAGTAAATACTTGAACTAAATAGTAACTTCTCTTATTTATTTCGTTTCTAAATGAAGTTCCCCACAATTTTAAAGTGTTTACAAAAAAGCGCACGCTCAAATATCTTTTTGCATACATGCGCAAAAATGTTCAACTAAAGGTGCATTCACATAGTACTCGCAAGTTTCTTAGGCGTCGCTTTATTATTACAAAGCACCTTAAATGTTTTCATAATGTCAAAAGTAGTGTTGGGCAGTATCGATTCCAAAAGTACTCAGTACTCGATACTGAGGACTACTACTACTACTACTATTACGACTAAATACCCGAAATGTACTCAGTGTCTAACAACTACTAAGTAGTAATTACTACTAAGTAATACGAAGTACTCAATACTGAAAATGTACTCGATACAGAAAATGTACTAGATACAAATTCCACGAGTTTTATGTGGTGACGAATAATTCTCAATTTTATATAAAGGGGTTAAAGGAATACAAATATCAAATAATTATAAAAACATATTTTTATTAAAAACGTCTGACGTAACGAGGTGGTATTAAGTTATCTAGGTAAATACATACAATAAAGGTAACAAAAAAATATATACATACATACAAAAACAAAAGTGTGGGAACCCAGAACAGGCAATCACCCGGAGTTGGAATGGCGTAGCCCAGGGTAATTTTTTGAAGCATTGAACATAAAAAACATGGATCGGGCCCCTAAATCAGGATTTGACCTGGTTATTTTTCGGTTTTTCGCAAATATTTTCCAAAATAATGAAAATATTGGTTGAGCGGAGTTATATTCATGCTCCTGGGACGGAAAACCGTCTTTTGATACCCCTCCCGACATTTTTGGAGGCGTATTAGCGCTCGGTACCCCACGTAAACGATTACCCTTTGAACTATTGATCCAACTTACCTGGAGCTGGAGTATCTCTAATAATAATTATTTCCTCTTCTGAAGAATTTTTTTTTTGCATTTCCAGTAGCTGCACTTCAAATGCTTCGTTAAATTGGTGGTATTTCCATAATGCTTGAAGTCTTTTTTGCATATATAACACTGAGCCAAGGCTCCGTTTTTTCTAAAATATTTCCAGACAGAAGATTTAGGCTTCATTATTCAATAATTTGCTTTTTGCGATACTTCTTCTATTAGCAATGCCGAGATAACAAATTTTGTAGTAATATATAGAGTTGACCCAAAGTAGCGATACAAAAGTAGTAAATACACAAAGTACCCGATGCTTAAAAGTATCGATACCAAAGTAGTAAATACACAAAAGTACTCGATACTGCCCAACACTAGTCAAAAGCCAGAAAACTCATTCATTGCTATCTATTTCTAGCAGGTGTTAAGCTCAATCATGTGTTTAACCAATTATACCAGTAAAAGCAGTAACTATATAATATTGTTGAATTTGACATCAGTTCGGTATGGAACCAATTTTCCTGTTTTAATTAGTTTTAGCACATTGTGTCACGAGGTACATATATAAGTTTTTAGATATTACGTGCAAAATTCATATTAACAGCTGCTTACACCTCGGTATCCTCACTAAAGCGGTAAAGCATTAATGTCTTATGTCGCTTACCATATAACAATTCTGGTCGTTAGGCGTACAAACGCTTAGAAGATGGTGAAAAATAGTGCATGATGTGCCTCTGCTTAGTTCAAACACGTCAATAGCTTAGTAAATTAGTTATTTTGTTGGTAAATTTGTATAAGAAAACATATTGGACTCGACGAAATCTGTTCAATTGGGGGAAAGTTAGTAGTATAATAATATTTGTTCGAACGGTTAACTCCTACCGAACGGTTAACTCCTCCCGAGGTTTTGTCCATATTGAAAAGAAAACTTAGTATTGGCGTACAAACGCTTAGAAGATGGTGAAAAATAGTGCATGATGTGCCTCTGCTTAGTTCAAACACGTCAATAGCTTAGTAAATTAGTTATTTTGTTGGTAAATTTGTATAAGAAAACATATTGGACTCGACGAAATCTGTTCAATTGGGGGAAAGTTAGTAGTATAATAATATTTGTTCGAACGGTTAACTCCTACCGAACGGTTAACTCCTCCCGAGGTTTTGTCCATATTGAAAAGAAAACTTAGTATTGAACGGCTGAAGGACTGAACGAAGTGAACGGTCCACTTTACTTTCAAACAAATTTAGTCTGGAAAATGCCTAGCTTTAGCACAAACGATATTTTAAAAACAACAAATATGAGACTATTTATTTTAGCTTAAACATTCTACTAGAAACAAAGAAAACCAAACGTTAATTGCGAAAAAGTGGTCTGGTCGTCGATATGTTTTTCTTTATTAAGTGGATTAGCTTCTCCATAACTTTTTCAGTACTTAAAGCAACATTTTATTCCATTATAAATGCCAAATAGTATTATTTTCTGCAATGTAAAGTTAGAACTTGTCCTTTGACACATTTCGGCTCATATTTCCATATTAAATATGCTTCTAAAGTTAACCTACGCAGCAACCCTACACTGTAATTTCGCTCCATTTTTGAATGAAAATTACATCCCTGCTGCGATAGGGGTTGCTGTACTAGCTTTTTTTTTTGACATTTTTCTCAGTGTCAACCGCTGATTTGACGTTTTTCGCAGTGTCAAAAGCCTGTGTGTTAGAAAGAGAAAGGAACAAAGATAACTTACTTGTAGAATTTTACAATGCGTACGCCCATGATTCAATTACTAGAGGTTGGCTCTGTAGCTGACGTATAATTTTGACACTCCCATTTTGTGGGTTTCTTTTTGCTGAGCAAAAAAAGTAGGAGTATGTTTTGAATTTGTCAAAGAAATTATATTAGAAAAAGAAATTATAGCAAAAAAAGTTCAAAAAGAACGTCGGAAGACATTTTCAAAAACATTACTCATGTACCTTTATATAATAAACAACGAAAATGAAGTTAAGTACCAGCCCAGCAAACATTAAGGTTAGAGGACGATTAGGAAACGACTCGAATTCTAATGTTATTCTCTAAGGTAGATGGTTAGAGAACGATTTGTGAAACTGTCGCGAATTATAGCATTCTCGACAAAAAGGGGACTTAGTTCTCGATATCGAGAAAATGGTCCCTAGGGACCCCCAATAATGATTAATTTTGTATTTTTAATGTAAAAACTCAAAGGTTTGCTCCTATAGTAGATAATAATATTTGTTCGAACCGTCAACTCCTACCAAACGGTGAAGTCCTACCGAACGGTTAACTCCTCCCGAGTTTTCGTCCATATTGAAAAGGACTGAACGAAGTGAACGATCCACTTCACTTTCAAACAAATTTAGTCTGGAAACTCAGCAAACATTAAGGTTAGAGGACGATTAGAAAACGACTCGAATTCTAATGTTATTCTCTAAGGTAGAAGGTTAGAGAACGATTTGTGAAACTGTCGCGAATTATAGCATTCTCGACAAAAAGGGGACTTAGTTCTCGATATCGAGAAAAAGGTTAGTTATCGATTCGAATTCTAACGTGAAATTCTAATGGGATTCTAATGAGAAATTTCTAACTGAAATGAAATGAAAAAATTGTTCTTGTTTAATTCTATTTCGATAAATTTATCGCTTTAAATATGTTTGACATGTTTTAAGCTTAAATATCCAATGGGAATAAAATTCAAAGTTTTTATACCTTAGTTTATAAATACAATACTTGACAATACACGCATCTTCGCTACTCGAGTGTTTCTCTAATCGTTCTCTAATCGTCCTCTAGCCTAGTTCTCTAACGTGATTTTCGATTAGAGATACGTTAGAGAACTACATTAGAATTCTAATGTAAAACTACAGTATTTCTCTAACGGTAGAGGCTGTGTTTGCTGGGAAATGCCTAGCTCTAGCACAATCGATATTTTAAAAACAACAAATATGTGAATCATAAAAACTGCCGCAATTTTAAGCGACTATTTATTTTAGCTTCAACATTCTACTAGAAACAAAGAAAACCAAACGTTAATTGCGAAAAAGTGGTCGTGTCGTCGATATGTTTTTCTTCATTAAGTGGATTAGCTTCTCCATAAATTTTTCAGTACTTAAAGCAACATTTTATTCCATTATAAATGTCAAGTAGTATTATTTTCTGCAATGTAAAGTTAGAACTTGTCCTTTGACACATTTCGGCTCAAATTTCCATACTAACAGCCTCATTCTCTTTGACGATAACGTGCCCAAAACGATCGTCGTTTGTGTGTTGGTAGCATGAATAGCAATACGATAGCCAAAACGATAGTCAGCATGATAACAGCTGACTCTTACGTAACGAAAGTGCTTAATCGGTAATCTGTTTGACGATTATCGTCTGACAATACGAAAACAAAGTGTCAAAATCAAACAAGAAGGGAATTGCTATCGTTGTTGAGCAAATGGAAGCCGCAAACAAAAGAAGTAAGTATTATTATTCAATTTTCCACTATTGTTGTTAATTATTGTTATTTATTTATTTTAAAAGATTCCAAAAAGAATCCTAGCACCCGGCAAATTTTGAACTGACGAGAGGAGCACCAGTGTTTGGAGCCAGTAATATTGCCTTCGAGGAGGAGTATGGCCTCAAAGAAGGGACGTGTTTAGCAGTTGCTTCCTAAAGGAAGTATTACCGCACATCAAAACTATGAAATAACTATTCACAGAAATAAATATTTAAAAATTATCTTATGAACTATTGATACCGATGGATTTTGATATCACATTAGTCACATTACGCTATCTCTGCCGTTCCATTCTTAGCGCACCTTCCTCCGACAAAGCCAAAGCAACAGCTTGATACATTATTATAAACGAAATATTCCCGATTTATTAATAACAAAAAAATTATAAACCTTTTCACTAAGTCAAAACACAGGTGCCCAGAGTTGCAAAATTGACATTTGATTTCGTTTAGTTGGCGATAGACGTAAGCCTACACGATAATCGTCAACGTAACATTCATGCTACCAAAAGCACACGATATCGTCAGCGCGTATGCTTCAAAAGTTAACCTATACAGCAACCCTACACTGGAATTTCGCTCCATTTTTGAATGAAAATTACATCCCTGCTGCGATAGGGGATACTGTACTAGCTTTTTTTTACATTTTTCTCAGTGTCAACCGCTGATTTGACGTTATTCTCAGTGTCAAAAGCCTGTGTGTTAGAAAGAGAAAGGAACAAAGATAACTTACTTGTAGAATTTTACAATGCCTTCGCGTCAGAGTTCAGCAGCTGGCTCTCGGACTGGTGCTCCAACCGGCCGAAAGTCGACAGGACGTAGCCCGACACCGCGGTCCTGTCGCTCATGTTTGTTTGTCAAAAGTTTCCGTTACTGAAATACCTAAAATATCTTGTAAAGTAATGTCCGCAATACATGTAAGCAATTTTAAGTGACAACTATGAAATCCTAATTAGAATGTAATGTAATCATGCACAGAACCATAAAACAAGCCTAATGGCCCACTGTGTAAAGACCGTTCTACGAACTTTGACGATACACATTAGAAACAGTATTGACACAGCAAAAAAAAAATTATTACAAATTTTAAAACTAAATTACCAAAAACCTACCATTGCAGTTACAGGTACGTACATACATAGTATCTCTGCAGAAAATTTGACTAGCTCAGAACTATCCCTGAGCTATACCGTTTGGATACACCACCTGTCCTAAGTCCCCTTTTACACCAGGCAATTCTTGCCTGCTGGCGTTCTCTTTTGTGTTTTCTATTCGTGTCTACACTTGTCAATTTTTCTTGAAAGCAATTATGAAACAAAATATGGGCGCACAAGGAGGAACGAAAGAGATAGCAAGAAAAACTTGAAACGAGTTGACGGTACGCTTTCAAGTGTACTCTACCCCTCGCTTCTTACCCCTTTCGCCTATGTTGCGGCAGACTTGAAAGCAAGAATTGCCTAGTGTAAAAGGGGACTAATTCATTCCGTAAGCAATGCTTTCAACTGTATACTTTAACATGGCGTTGTCATTGGCAGTGGCAATTGTCACCAGTGCATTACTCGGCAACCCGTCCTGGACCGGTTCTTATTCGGATAGTCCTAAGACAGTTTGGCTTTTGGCTAGTTCTGAACTGGTGCCACGGAACGCGTCACGAAGTAGATAACTCAAGACTGTCCTTTTGGAGCCTGGTTCTGCAGTCGCATCTTTAATGGAATTGTGAAAAGAAAATTAA
The DNA here is from genome assembly GCA_951509765.1 of Sphenella marginata. Lineage (NCBI taxonomy): Eukaryota > Metazoa > Arthropoda > Insecta > Diptera > Tephritidae > Sphenella > Sphenella marginata. The sequence continues at coordinate 43,494,432 of OX608081.1, read as the reverse complement.
TAAAAACTCTTCAACTAAGCTAGGGGCGGGCAAACTTAGCACATTTGCACAGTGCACGCAGCGTGCACGTTTGCGTGCACAGCGTGCTAGCCTGAAAATTTGAGTATTTGTAATCGGAATGAGAGCGTCTTATTTCATGAATTTGCGCCAGAGACACCAACTTTCCATTTCTATTCATACATTTTTTTGGATTTTTAATTTTTGAGGATTTTATTAAATTAAATTTCGGACATAAGTAGATAATAAAATGAATAAAATGAACCATTTTAAATCGTATTTAGCAAGGCATATCCAACAATTATATATTTCTTTGCAGGAATTCTTACATCAAAAAATTGTAAACAATCGCATTAACCCTTTATCCTAAATCATCTTGTTTAAGTCCCATATATAAATAAATAAAGTTCACAAAAATACTAAATCTTATTAATAAAAACACGCGTGTTCTATTCTGCGATGGCCAAAATCGCCGGCACGTTTAAGCGATTAATAATGCTGAGTCCATTATTAAAGTTTGCATATATTATAATGTTCGAATCTGGAATTGAAAAATAATTTAAAATTTAACCGAAATTTTTGGAACTTAAAGGGGTAGCATTTTTTCCGTTTGACACGAGCATTCCTGCACAAAGACTTTACTACTATTTTATTTAGAGCCGTTTTCTCATGTAAAAAATAAAATTTATTTGCCCGATAAACCAAACTTTTGTTTACAAAAAAGGTTTTTATTTGACAGATAAAGCTTAAAGTTTAGATGAGCAAGCGGCCCTTAATATATTATAAATGCGATCCATTCCGTTCCAACAATACTTATTTTTACGAACGCACCGAAATAATTGTCAGTTTGAAATTTTTTTTTTACGAATTTTACATCAAAACAAATAAATCCAAAAAGTCGAAGCGAAGTAAATTTTTCGTTCATATATTTCCATAAGGAAAAAGAAGCTTAAAAATTCTGTAAATTTTAATAGTCACCATAAAAACAGTGTAACTTTGTTCTTAGAGCAAATTTACCCATGAATAAATAAATAATAATAAAATTAACAATACCCAAAATTGCGTTCAGTATTTGATAGCTGCGGCAACTCTCGCAACTCTGATTCGAAAGTTCTTGACATTTCCCATATCAAATCTTCTTTTGGCGATTTCTTTACTTCTAGGAAATAGTTTTTGCCGTGGTAAATTGGTCGAATAAAAAGCCAATAATATTATGTGAACGTCAAAATTTATTGCATTGTGTCCAACTGTAGGCAAAATATAATCTAAATTCATTTTTATTTTGTTTTTATTTCCCCGAAAATGTTTAGACCTGCAATTTATCAACTTCACCAGAAACAGCTTTTATAAAATAGTGTATCCCCTTCCCTTCCTCTTCGTTTCCGTGTTTCTGTGTTCCCAAGGAATTCATTACACTTTTGCGATTTCGCAATGTGGAATTGAAAAACGCATTCACCATTCCAATAAAAAGGGGAATTATGAAAGGCATTACGTTTTACTTTCCTTACTTAAAATTCAGTGAATGCATTCCGAAATTGTAATCCCGGAGGAATGCAAAAAAGAAAATAAACTAAAATCAATAAAAATAACGTAAGTATTTCCATTTCCGGCCATTATATACATATGTATATGGTCATTTCCGTGAAATCGTAAACCAAGACCAAAAAACTAAATTTCTGTTTAGAAAACTTTTATTGATGCCAATCTGTGGCCACATATATCTTCTTCTTTGGCGCAAACTATTGACTAAATTTAACTACTAGATTACAAGATATTGACGGTCTTTCAACATAACTTCTATTTTTGGAAAAAAATAATTTTCTGTGCATTTACAAAAATTTTTGTATTGTGTTGTAATATGATTAATAAGAAGCCAAAAATCAATAATAATAATAAGCAATAGTTTTTATGTACTTTGTGACACTGTGCACATTCTCAAATGTGAGTAATAGGAATATTGAGCAAGGATTACTCATCAGGAACTCCCACTCTTTCAAATAATTTTCCCCCAATTCTTCCTTTAATTCCCTATTTTCCATAGTAATTTTTCAAACAATCTCATCGTGCAAATTATTCGGACTTTTATTCATATTAAATTTTTGGACTATTTAGCAGAAAAAAATAGCCTGCATATATTTATGAAGCACGCATTCAATTCGACCCATTAATCAAATTACAGATAAAACTACAAATATATGTATACATTAGAGTAGTCCTTATTTGTGTGGAAAAAAAAATTGTAAAATTTTTAAGGTGTTACCCCCTGAAATGGTTATATATAAGGAGCAAATAATCCTCACAAAATTTGGACTTAATTGACCAACGTTAACCCGTGCCACAAACGTATTGAAATAATGAACCAAGCCATTTACCACTCTTGGGTGCTGATATGAAGGTGATTCAACAGACATATGTATATGTTTACATAATTCATGTACATATATGTAGGTAAAAAAATTTATAAAATAATTAACTTTGTTTTGCATGCAGTGTTACCATTACGGTATAAATCTGCCAATATTGGTAAAAAATTGTAATTTTGTAGAAAGATCAGATATTTGCATTTGGTAGATTTTTTGTAATTTTACAAAAAGAGTATTACATTAAGTTTATACGACATGGATTAAAAAAAAAGCCGTTTTCTTGAGTTAACCCATTAATGCCCACCATTAAATCTGCCTGCAGGAATACCTTTTTACACAGTTAATTAATTTTTGGTTAAATAATAAATTAAACACAAAAAAATATTTTTTTTCCGATTTCCAGCAAATGGGTGTTCTCACAAGGGGTTCAGGGGCATTTTAAGTCTGCAACTGATGAATTCACTTGCGTTCTAAGCAGTATGGGTACAATGGGCGTTAATAGGTTATCTGATATATAGATACCAAATTTGAAAGTTTTTTTTACATGAATGGTAGATCTTTTTTCTTTACTGGCACCTCTGTTTGCATGCACAACAGCGAAACGTTTGCGTGACTAGCCAAAGCAGCACTTACTGGAAGTGATGCTGCCAATGCTCGAACTTCGGGCCGTTTGTGGCACGGGTTAGAGTTGTTCAATCGGGTGGAAATTTTTAGGGAACTCTTTTTTTATCACATACAACCATTTCAGGGGGTAACACCTAGACATTTCCGATTTCGCAAAATAAGGGCCACTCTAGTATACATACATATATGTATAATCCTGACAGCATTTTGATCGTCAAAACCCCATATGAAATTATTTCCTCAATAATTGAAAATAATTTTTTTTAGACACACGTTTTCCATTTCAATCATTGATAACATAATTTCACCAGGTACCCGGACCTTTTACTAATAAATTAAAAGGTCTTGGAGCATTTGTTTTACCTCTTCATATATTTGAGACAGATGAAAGTGTTAGTTTGGCCACCACTGGCCTAGACCGATTTTATGCGCATTATTTCTGTGTATATGAATCATATTCGACTTAAATTTTTTCTTAATGGGGAGGGTTTTGACACTAAACAGAAATAGATACAATTTTTTAAATAGGCTTGTCCCGCCCATTTTTATCTTAGCCTTTTACAAAACTTTGAAAGCAATAAATCGAAAAACATTCACGTATCGCTAAGAAATTTACTACTTTCCCCTATCAATGATTTCTGGGTAAGAGCGGTCAATTTCCATGTCCACTCCTATAGATATTCAAATGGAAATGTAAAATTTGCGCCACTTGCACAACTACTCCCACTACTTTACCAAAACAGTACTTTACGAATTTTTTTGTGATGTAAATTTGCAGATGTATAAGTAGTGTGTTTCAAGTACACAGCGGGGTATATTATGTTCGGCTTACCCGAACTTGGACTTTCTCTGGAGATAAAAAATGTATACTTTAAAAAGACTTCAACAAAGAGATAAATATTATTATGTGGCAACTCTCGTATTTAAAACTCATATACGTACATGACAATTGATATCTCTTTGCACTTTGTGTATTTTCAGCACGCTCTGTCGCGAACGTGCTTCTCTGCTGCCCGGCCCTAAACTAAGCTATAGGTTTTCTTTAACCGTTATTTATTTTTCCAGAACAAAATACTAATTTTTCTGTTAGATATAACTCAAGTAACTTTTTCTGAAATTCCAACATTTGCGGAATATTTCACATCATGGTAGAAGTATATACATTAGAGCGTATCGCCAAAAAAAGTTTGAAATGTTCCCCCCTGGTTCGAATGCTTACTTGTTGGTGATTTCAAAAATGGAAAACATTTTTTTTTCGCCACCCTGTAAAAACAGCGAAATTCGTTTTTTGTTTATACCTTTTCCAATTGAGCCTTGATTTCAAAGAACGATATATCGTTGTAAAGGGTTTAACCCGTGTCAGATTTCGTCCATATATATGCAGGTAAGTATTCTTTGTTGTTTTGGTTTTAGTAAAACTAAAATAAAAGCTGAACTTGGCATGATGGAGTAATAGTTTCTATGGATGAAATATTGCATTAGTCAATACCTTTCCAAAAATGTATTATTTTTGAAAATCGAACGTAAAATATAGAAATTATAGAAAAAAATCAAATTTCGCTGTTTTTACAAAGTGACAAAAAAATTAAAAAAATTTTTTTTGAAAACCTCATAAGGTAAGTGTTCAAACTGGGGGGGAACATTTTCAACATTTTTTTCCTCCATACACCGTGATACGCTTTAATATACATAGTCACTTGTTGACGTAGGCAGCCATGTTAGCCATTTGAGTTCTACAGAAATTATGACATATTATTGAAAATTATAATCAAGTGTTGCATTTATTGAAGAAACTGTAAAATTTCACTTGCTAAAATAATCGCGGAATGCCACAAAGTAGTGTTGGAAAATTTTTTTCTTAAACATTTTGTGGTAATATTTGAAATACTGCCATACTGAGCGCATGCCCAATGTGGGAGTGAAAAAAATTGTATTGGCTGTCAATTGAAGTTTTCCCTTCAATACAAAAGTATTACCTTACCTATTATATCGTTTTTACACTCTATTGAGTTTCTAAAATTTCATGTAGTTAAAAAGCAATTTAAATATAGTTATTCGACAATAAGTTAAAAGAGGAGCGTAAATGGTGAACGTTTAAAACTAAATACATTTCATCTGACACCGATTGTGACTAAATTCGTGACTAGGGGTAATGTTGAACTTGTTAATCCTTCGCGAAAAAGTGTATACATATGTAAATATGTATTTGTACTAAAACCCCACAAAAACCGTTGGAGTATCGGAGTACTCCAACACTTATCTTCATGGTGGTCCAATTTATATGGCGATGCCCTGTGATTGGATTACCTAATCCATCTCGGAGTACCATTACCTTGCCTTCTAAATAGTCTATAGAGCACTTACGTTGGAGTTCCTTGAAAATGCTGCCTCTCTATAGAGCATTCTTCAGTAAAGCGGGGGAGGACCGCCCACTGAATATTCCATGGAGTAATACTATGGGAATATTTTGTGAGTACTCCCATGTATATAGTTGGTCTATAGCGTATTCAAAAGCAGAGAACTGGAGAACACCTAGTTGAATTAAGTGATCCAATTACCGGATATCGCCATGTAAATTGGACTATCTTTTTTATATGCGAGGATAAGTGTTGGAGTACTCCGATACTCTTTAAGGAGTACTATTTGGATTATAGAGCAGATTCTTTCGGTTTTTTGTAGGGAAATTTAGGATGTAACTGCAATTTAGTTGTGGTTGCATTAAATACTTTAAGGTAGAGATATTCCATTGATAAAATTAATGTTAAGACTTTCTCAATATAATTTATTTGGAATGTAAGTCCAAATTTCTATCTACATACATACATATGTAGTATGTATGTACATACATATACAAGTAAGCATGTATCTATACAATTGTAGAAGTAGAACACTTACGTTTTGTTATGAAGTTAAGTTTATGTGGATGTATGTATGTAAATGTTATGTATTTCTGAAATAATAAAAACTAGTTATTTAAACAGAACTTTTATGCTAGAATAGATAATAGTTAAAAGTTTTTTTTTAATTTCTCGCGATATACAAATTTTACACAAAGTAAAGTATACGCATCCCTAACAAAAATTGAATTGGCGACTATTGATTTTCCGTTATGATAGCATTATCAATTTCAACACATGCAACTTAGGTGTAAACATGGTTGTAAAAGATCAATCAGTTCAAAAAATCGGACAACTGATCTCTAAAAAGAGTGATATGTCTACATAGGGCTACATCTGTAGCCTACTTTAAGTTTTAAAAGTAAACTTGTCTGACTGTACTTGTAGGGGAAGAAAGGAAATCTGTTCTACACTATCCTTTTGAGCGTAAAAGCGTCAATTAGTCTCAAACAAAAGGGATCACTCCAACCCATACAAGAGGATAAAAACTGGCATTGATCCTTTTCGAAGGGTATGCACACATATATGTACATACATTGCCTCAAACAACTTTTTTATGACAGAGAACTTTTTCATGCCACATTTAGATATAACGGTCCATAAACGAGCAAACAACACAAATCTGGATGTTAAGGGCTCGATTCTTCTATTTTCAAATACATAGCTACACCAGTCGCCCAGTCTTCGCGAATAACAGCGCCGCTTCACTGCCGCCTCAGCCAATTCCGACCGCCTTTCACGCTCAACAGCGCAACCACTTCTCCTGGTCGCCTAACGCTACTATTTCCGACGGAAAGAAACAGACATGAGCAATTCCGAGCGTTAGTCACCCTCCACTCTTCCCCCCTGCCTCCCGTTGTCCGAAGGACCATCACTTTAATACTAGTCCGTTGCTCAGATGTGATAACCGTTCGATCCGATCGGGCGGTTTCAGCGCGCACAATGACCCCTTGCACTCAAACCTGACAGTGGGCAGCAGAGCATAGACACTTGCAGAACAAATAGATGACTTGGCTTTCTGTGCAGTGATCGGTGATATGCCCACTAGAGTGGTAGGAAACTGCTCAAGTTATGGGGTACTACATACTCCTTTTCATAGGGTCAAGGCATGAGCGATCCGGCGAGGACACAACGCAGCGAATCTTGAAGCCACAGCCTCAGATGTCAAGGAAGCTATAACGAAGTCCAAGGAGCGTAGTTATTTAACGGTTCTTTTGAACCCCTATCATTACTGAGGGTTCCAAACAACCAAGAGTGGCAATGTCGCCGATTACGAAGTTTTAAGAGACTTTATTACTCCCTTACTATATTGTTAATCTGCACTTGACCAACCGTGAATATGGCTTTCGCAAATCACCATAGCTCTACCACCGCTCTCTCTTTGAACCAATACCCTCCAATGGAAAAGGGCCGTGCTCGTGATACTTCACTCTTCAAAAGCCTGCCGCTAATTATGCCAATAAAGATGCACTTCTAAAAGGTCAAGAGAAGTCAACGCACCCTTTCTCACAGTGTTTCGTCTAGTACAAACTAGCTAAACAAAAATAAATTTTTGGGGTTAAAACCCTCCCTCATGGCCAAATCTAAGTTGCAATGATTTTGCAAAAATTTTCGTTTATAGTTTATCAATTTTGCATTAATTAGTTAAAATAATTTTACGGAAGAAGAAATTGGTGAAAGTTGCAAAAAATAAGGTTGGCCAATACATAAGTCCTGCACTTTGAATTGCACTTGGAGTTTTCCGAAATTAAAAATTTGTGTAGCATATGTTCGTTTGGCACTTTTCAAAAAATTTTACTGATAAAAAATGTTCATTTTGTGAAAACAGTGAGCAGTTTCAATTCACGAGTACTGTAAACAGTACCATGCAGGAACTGGTTAATTAGGAATTATGATTATCCAAAATATGATTTATTGGGTTAATTTGTAGCAGTACAATTGATGTCATGGCCAAATGATGCTAACGTAAAAATCAGAAATTTTTTGGTTTTGACGTAGCGACGTGCGTAAAACGTACGTCACGAACGTCGGTGAAAAATCGCTTAAGCTGAAAACAGCCACCGACGGAAAAACGGACGACGTGTTAGCTGACACGATCTACCTTATGAGAATTGCGTGTAAGCGATTTTTCTCCGACGTTCGTGACGTACGTTTTACGCACGTCGCTACGTCAAAACCAAAAAATTTCTGATTTTTACGTAGGAAACGTAACTATTTGCATGTTGAGTTTGGGCCGTTTGCAATTATTTTACAAAAATACCCAAAAAAGTTTTAAATATTGTCGAAATATCTCAAAAATTTTGACTTATGTAAAAGTGTATAAATAAATATACTATATGTAGTTATTTAATATTATTTTCGACATTTTACAAAATGAAAAATTACAAATACAAAAGTAGAGGTTTGGGTAAGCATACATGCAAACTGAGGAATGGTTACACTGTATTGAATGTTTCTACGTAAGTACAACGTTCATAAAAAATCGCAAATTTGCTCACGTACGTCAACCGTCACCGTCCGTCAGACACGTCGGTGGCTGTTTGCAGCTTTACACGCAATTCTCATAAGGTAGATCGTGTCAGCTGACACGTCGTCCGTTTTTCCGTCGGTGGCTGTTTGCAACTTATGGTTCATTTATGCTTGCATAGCATGGCAATACATTGCATGGGATCTGTCATTTTCGATATCTGTTAAATGGGTTTTACATGTATTCGATTATACAACGCATGGCAACCCAGAGCATGGCATAGAAGTCTGTTGAATTTTGATCTCTATGTAACTTAACATACCTACTGTCAAAGCTTTTGCTTATTATTCTTATAAATTTTAGTAAAAAACAAATAAAAGCGTTGTAATGGAAGAAGAAAAGCTGAAAGAATGTGTGCGAGCTCATGAAATTGTGTGTGTTTCGCGAATATCTGATTTTGAGGGGTTGTGCGAAGTATAATCAACATTTTCTTTTACGTGCTGTGTATTGCTATGCTATGCCCTGCTATGCAAGCATAACTGAACCATTAAGGTTGTCTCAAGTAACCAGCTGACTCCTACTTTTTCATGAGTATTGACAGAATTCTTTTCGATACCTCGAAGAGTCGCAATGTTGAACGGACTTTAATTATAGTCATATATTCATAAAAGTGCGACTAATATGCCACCATATCACCAATTCTCTATCAAATACAGAAAAATTTGTCAACCAAAAAAATTTATTGGGTATAATTTTAGGCATCAGAGCATGCAGTTTCAGAAAAGTTATAGAACATTTAAATTTATGATGTATGGGTCTGGGTATCTGTTTCAGCAAATATGTTTATCTTAGAGAAAAATGTATGCGAATCCAAATCAAAATTAGAATCCCCTCCAAGGCTAATTCCTGCGCACGGCCCTGACGTTATCTTATATTTAAAATGCCGGTATTAAGAAAAGATTTGATTAGCCCCCTATAGTTTTAACTTCAGCAGTGAAAAAATCGTATGTCCCCAAACATCCTCATGCCAAATTTTATATATGTTATACTCTCAACTATCTTCTTATTATCAAAGAAAAAACCATTGGCAATTCTTTGCACATATATATTTTTTTCTTTTTTTCTTTTCTGATATTCAAGTTTTTGTATGAAACATTAAAAACAATCAAATTAGATCAAAAAACAGGAGTCAGAGTGAAAAAATTTGCATATACTGGAATACTGGGAACATCATTACAAATAAAAACTGAAAAGCCCGCAGCATAAAAAGTAAAAAATAAGGTAAAAGAAATTAGTTTTTTTGCAGAGCTTTACGTACTTTTTCGTCTATGACAAAGTTGCAGAGAGTGAAATTTTAAATATCTGGAATCTTTTTTCAACCGCTTTCGGGTTGAAACTCTAAGTATGGTCATAAATAGAAAATTAATAGAATATTAAAGAAAGCTAGCTGGACAAAAATGTTTTCTGAGGTTTTCTGTTTCGCATTATTCAATTTATTTTACCAACATTTCGTTTTAAATATTTTGGTTTTTATACTTACTTACACATATGATAAAGCTGGTTTTTTCCTAAAATGGGATAAATCGATTCAGAGGATAGGCTAGGTTGCGAGGGCTGAGCTGATACCCTACGGTCGAAGGTCGCTACCCCCATTCTTGCACCGTGCGTGCCTATTAAGCAATGCCCTGCCAGGACCCTAACTAGGGATGATAGGACTGATTTATGTAGAGTCAGAAGCGCCCTTGTACGCCCCTTGTCATAAGAGGGCCACGTAAGCCTGGACGTCTCTTTCTAGTAGTGCCTTTGTTTGCACGAAGCTTGAAGGTGGCCATAGGTATGCCTATCGAATCATTTCCCGGAAGGATGTGGTTGGTGGTGCCTCTTCTGGCCAACTCGTCTGCTCTGGCCCTCAATATCCCTGTGCCCAGACACCCATATAAGGCTGATAAGAGATCTGCGGCATTCAGTGACCGACTTTGTGTTGTCGACGAATAAGTCCAAGGGGATATCGCGCGCCTCCACCACTTTAAGGCGCTCGCCTGGATATACCTCACCTAGCCTCTTGGTACTTGGTACAACTCCGCCGACCACTAGGAGTCATCGCAGGCGATGAGCTTAACATTGCCCTGGAACCACCCTGCATCGGTGTACGATGGCGGTGGACCAGGGTTATCTTTTAGGACCTTAACGGCCACAGTGGCGAGCTCAGCTTCAATCCACTTCCACTGCTGCTTCGGGATCCTGCCGTCTTCGCTGCTTTCGGCGATCACGCCAATGATCCTTCGACCTTTAGCGATTCCGGCAAAAGAGCGCGTCCAGCCTCCCAGTGTCTTGGCCCTTTTCGGTGCCGTGGGATTAGATTCCTCCATTGATCTCTGGCGCTTCGAGGTTTCTTCACTCTCGACCCAGTCCGGCTTGAAATCCGGGAACAAGTTCCAGTCAGTGACCCCTTCGCGAGAAGTACTGGCCCTTGGGATGACAGGGCCGGTTTTACACTCAGCCCGGATTTACTCTCAGCCCTGCCCAGATGGCCTCCTGGTCAGTCCCCCCCCTTGGGTACCGACCCTTGGACCAATCGGGCTGGATAAACTCAACCCTTACCTGCCTAGCTGCCGCTGCGGCAGCGAATCGCTGAGGAGTTCTCTCAGCTATTTTAAGACCCGGCTGGGCTATTTGAGGGCCCCCAGCCAGGCTGATCCTCGGCACGGGTCGTATAATACCTTGATCCGGCCCATTTAGAAAGGAGAGGAGATGAGAAGGAGGATGCGAAAAAAAGAAGGGAAGAACGAGGGTCGCCCCTCGGTTTCGCCGACGTAGGGTTCCATGTGTCACCACGAGGAGGCTCCGCTCCTACATGAGGGAGGGAGGGTGCCAAAACACCTACGGGTCCACGGTTTTCGACGGTTTGGGGTGACGCTGATTAGTGCAAAAGCGTGACACCCCCATGCAAGACACCCAATCGATTCATAACAACTATCACTTTTCAATCAAATGTTGTCAAGTTTTCGATGAGTCTTCGATTGTAAATCCTGGGTGTGATCCCTGTGGTGTCAAATAAACACACGCACAAACAATGTTATAGATAGCTAGTTTTGTTTACTAGCAATAATCGCAATACATATTTCAGATTTGGGTAACTTCACAGTAGTTTACTGTACAACACTTGAAAATAAACTGATCAACCGGCCTTGCTTGGTTACTGCCTTATATAGTCCGACAGGGTGCTAAGTTACCCACCTAGAAGTTCCTAGGCCGTTCACTCTTCGTGTTCTCGAAGGGTCGGTGTGGTGGGAGCAGGCGCGTATCCAGGAAATATTTTTGGGGGGGAGGGGGGGGTCCAAATTTTTTTTCAAAAAAAAACCGTTTGGACTTGAAAATATAAAAGACTTAGGTAAAAGTTATTTTTCTTACTACTGCAAGCGCAAACCAAATTTATCAAAACCTAAACTTTGACCCTAGATAACTATTGATTGAGCCGAAGTTTTGCACTTCGAAATATTATGTTAAACACCTTAAAAATTTTATATGGGAGATGGTTACGCCTTAGGGAATTTTTATAGGTACATAAAGCTTCGAAGGCGAACTTAAATAAACCGAAGCCGTACAACATAAACTGGCCGCCATTCAGGAGACCAAACTGAACGCTAACTCAGACTTATGTACGTAATCGCGATGGGTACAATGTGCATAGGAAAGACCGTCCCAGCGGTCATGGGGGCGGCCTTACATTCATCACACACCATATTGTAGAGTATAACCTATTTGCCCCGGACGTTGACCCCAGGGACTCTACCCTTGAACGCCAGGGCATAGCAGTCCGGACAGGCGACGTCGACCTGCGAGTGATAAATATATACATCCCCCCTGTTACGTGCTGTCCCCGTGATTATCGCCCTGATATTAGTGCGTCGCTAAGGGGCGATAACTGCCTCATCCTAGGTGATTTCAACGCACATCACGATCTCTGGCACTCCAACTTGCCAGCAGACAGCAGAGGGCACGCACTCGCAGAGCAAATAGACAACTCGGCATTCTGTACATTGAATGGAGATGCCCCCACTAGGGTGGCAGGTAACTGCCACAGCTCGCCAGACATCTCCATTTCAAGCGCGGGCCTAATCAACCACGTAAACTGGAGACCAATGCTTACATTAGCATCTGACCACCTACCCATCCTACTTTCCATCGAACGACCGTCCGACTTCATAACGACAGAAAAACGAACGTACATCAACTTTAGTAAAGCGGACTGGCACCGCTTCACGGACTTTACAGAGCACTCCTTCGCTTACCTACCCACACCGACGGACGTACGCAAAGGTGAGAAAGAGTTTCGCAAAGTCATCGTTTCAGCCTCCGGCCGCTTCATCCCTGCTGGCAGAATCCCGGAAATTCGGCCGAATTTCCCTGCGGAAGCAGCGGCAATGGCAAGAGAACGTGACCAAGTGAGACTCTGGAACCCCGCAGATCCAAGAAGAAAAAATCTCAACGCGGAAATCCGTCGTACTGTCAATGACCACAAATTGACAAAGGGGAAAGAACACCTAGAGTCATGCAACCTCTCCGGCGGGGTCGGCAAATTATGGTCGACAGTCAAGGCCCTATCCAACCCGACCAAATACAACGACAAGGTCTTTCGGCGACAGCGTCAAATCGGACCCCAGGAAATGCGCGAGCTCAATTTATACTGCATTCTCCTGCGGACAGGGCTAAGAGAAAAGTCACTCGATGTGCGCACAAACACAAACACACAGCCGCGCCCATTGTCGTCTCCGCTGCAGAGGTTAAGAAAGCTATAAGGAAGGCGAAACTTTCTAGATCACTCGGACCCGACGGAATTGCCATGAAGATGCTGAAACACCTCCGCCACGAGGGGCACAAGTACTTGGCGGCTCTATTCAACCTCTCACTGACCACCTTCGTAATACCAGATATCTGGAAACACGCGACTGTGGTCCCCCTCCTAAAACCTGGGAAGCCGGCGAATCAAGGAGATTCTTATCGTCCGATATCTCTCCTCTCGCCGGTAGTGAAGTTGTTAGAGGCTATCTTGCTCCCATACTATACTGCAAACTTGCAGCTGGCCAATCATCAACATGGCTTCCGTAAAAATCACAGCACAACATCGGCATTGAATGCCATCACGACGCAGATTAACTTCGGTTTCAACCAACACCAACCAAACCACAGGACGGTTCTCGTGGCACTTGACCTGTCGAAAGCCTTCGACATAGTCAACCACGCCACACTCCTTAAAGACCTGGAGGAGACACCGCTTCCTGCCGGCCTAAAACGATGGACCGCCAACTACCTTAACGGTCGGCTGGCGTCAGTGCAGTTTCGAAACGAGAGATGTAGACCTAGAAGAATTAGACAAGGGGTTCCGCAGGGTGGTGTCCTTTCACCCCTTCTGTTTAACTTCTACATCTCAAGCCTCCCTCCTCCACCAGAGGGGGTCTCCATCGTTTCGTACGCTGACGATTGCACTGTGATGGCCACGGGCAAAGGACCTTCCACGGACGAACTATGTACTAGACTTAACCACTACCTGCGCGATCTTTCCAGCTTCTTCACAGAGCGGAACCTGACACTGGCCCCGACTAAATCTACAGTAGATGGTGTTCCACTACCTACAGTCAACCACCCGAAAATTCTAGGGGTTACATTCGACAATAGCCTCACCGCAATAGCTTCAAAGGTACAAAGCCGCAACAAGATCCTCAAGTCACTGGCCGGCAGTACTTGGGGCAAAGACAAAGAAACGTTGCTGGCCACCTATGAGGCCATTGGCCGACCGGTTATTGATTATGCTGCGCCCATATGGTCGACAAACCTACACGACACCAACTGGAGGAAATTGCAGGTCTGCCAAAACACCGCAATCAGAACCCCGACGGGCTGTTTGCTTATGTCACCTGAGTCTCACCCTCACCAGGAGGCTAAAATACTCAACGTTCGCGAGCATGCGGAACTTTTAAGTAGGCAGTTCCTTCTGAACTGTCATAGACCCAGTCATCCAAATCGACAGCTATGGGATGAAACTCCGCCCCGCAGAGACATAAGGAAACATCTCCGAAACCATTATGATGAGATCCGGCATCACATCTCGTTGCCGTTTGATCTGCGGGACCATAGGCGGGCCCTAAAGGACCTCCAAACTGAGTCGGTGGACAGATCCCTCAGATACCGGCCTGTGAACCCCGTTATTGGTGCCCAACCACCCGTTCTTGCTGAGGAAGAACGTGTCCTTCCGAGGGAGACTAGAGTCATTCTGGCTCAACTTCGGTCTGGATATTGCAGTAGGCTGAACTCCTATTTGTCCAGACTGAACCCCACCATACCGAACACATGCCCTGCATGCGGTATGGTTTCCCATGACACGCAACATCTCTTTTCGTGTTCTTCGGAACATACTCTTCTAACGCCCCTATCACTTTGGTCCAACCCTGTTGAAACAGCGCGTTCCTTGGACTTCCGTTAGAAGAGCCCGATGACAACTAGGAGTGTACTGGCCCTTTAGGCAGGGCGAAGCACTGCTAACAACAACAACAACAACAAGAGGAACCCTTCTGGATCTCAGACGGGAAAAATCGTTAGTAAATTCTTCAAGATCATTGCTTTTTAGCCATCCGATTCTATGGACTTCAGGGACAAGCTGGTAAATATCTGTAGAAGCTTTCTACTGAAGAAATTTTACCTTTTCCAGGAGTCCCAAATTTTGTTAAGTGAACTGCTATAAATGGATCGAATTCACTCAATAATTCTACATATCCTAAATAATTTCCTTTATCAAGAGGTCTCAGGTTGTCACTGTCACCGCGAAATGAAAACCCGCTCGATGTTAAAAATTTTACAATAGCTACAATCCGTTTAAGTTTATTACTATATTAATCCATTGCTTTGTTCGAATGCCTACATAGAATATATCGGAAAAGTATTTATATTTATAATCACCCTTATCGCAGAGTTCGCCCGAACGAGTGTTCGCCTATCGACAATTTCGGGCGAACGAATGTTCACTTCGAATCAGCTGATGCCCTACTTCGAATTAATAGTGAACAAATAAATTTGCGTGCTATTTTGTGAATTTTTTAAAGAATCGTACATTTTACTAAAAGTAAGCTAAAAAATTATTCAAAAACATATATAGTGTTGGCTTTAGGTTGTTACTGATTGAACGCTAGGAGAATGCAAGTGTGAGAACAATTTGGAGCTAAGTGGGTTGAAAAAAGTTGTTTTTTTTTGCAGTTTTCAATAGCAAATTACTAGTTTTCCGGTAAAAACCGGTAACCGCTAACCTTATTTTGTACGGCTTAACCAGCTTTTATGAAAGTTGCCGTAAATAAGCCAGCATTTAAATATTTTCTAGATATTCTTGGTAGCTAGTCATTGAAACAAAAAATTGGAGTACTTCGCTTTGTAAAGTGGACAGCTTGCATTCCCTGAGAAGCGTCAATTTGCGTAGGACTTTTATATGAAGCTGCCAATTCTGGAAGTCTTAGGATGCGCTTATGACGAAACTTTTTTGGACTTTACTTATTGATTTACTCTTAAAAATAAAAGTATATTACTTTAAAAGAATATCTAATATTCAAAACATACAAATGCGTACAATTTGTTTCTTGTTCGCCTCTAAAATAAAAGTGAATAAATTTGCCATTTTCCGTTGTTCATTTCGCCCGAATAAAGAGTTGGCAATAAGGCGGATTTGTTCGCCACCGTCTGCGATAAGGCGAACAAAAAATGTGAATCTTTTCGGGTGAAAATATAACTCGCGATAAGGGTGAATATGCTGGTCCCTTACGAATCAATATTTCTAATTTTTTCAAGTAAATTTTTGGCAAGATCGTGTGATATTTATTCCGGGTTGAAAAACTGTTGTTGTTACACGGTTGTAGCAATTTGTGAAATCCCCGAATTTGTTGCTCATAAAATATAATAATCATGCCTATTACGGTAACCGACGAATGCCTTCCGCAGGGAATGCGAATCGAATTGAGGTGCCTATTATGAGTTTAATTCGATCTTCGACGGTGGTCGAAAATGCCCAACGAAAAAATTCTGATTTGGTATTATGAGCTGCATTCGGTAAATACTTGCGCTATTGTGAATTTCGATCGTTTCAACTGTTCACAGTAGTACATCTTTTATCAGCTGTGATTAAAAAAATAAATCATCTAAACAAGCAAAATAAATTACCGATCAAATATATGAGCAAAATTGATACAGAAAAGAAAAATATGACTACGACAGTGTTATGGTTCGAAGATTCATCGGATGATGAAGAAAGCGTACTAGAACTAGCAAGAAACAGAAAGCGATTAAGAGATGAATCCAATCCTTTGGAGATGAATTCCACTGCGTAAGTGTACATTTACAAACGTGTTATTTAATGTTTGATAATAAAAAAGCTTTTAACAGATTTATAATAAATTTTTTGCAGCCTGGGATTTTGAATAAACACCTCTTGCTAAGCTCGGATTTTGGTGCATTAGAGAAACCAACGTATCCAGCTGTTAATGCAAATAGATTAAAATTAGTACTATAAATCAAAAAAGTAGAAGATAAATACAAAAAACTTACATTTTTAGTAATTTTAAAAGAATTCGATACAGCGTCGAAAGCAAAATGCTATTCGATGAAAAAATGGATACACAACGAAAATTTCGTCAGCGATGCGCTAGCCATAATATGAATTTCAAATTCTATTTTCGATGTTCGATAACCAACGAAGATCCAAGATCGAATGCAGCTCATAATAAGGGCCTGAGACAATCTGGTATATCTCAAAAATATGTGGATAAAGAAGTGCGTGAACTCACTGCATTCCTATAAGCGCAACCGAAACGCAATTGCTGTCATTCGTTCTAACTGCCATTCGTAGAATATTAGTAGCGGATTTGTATAAAATTTAAAAAATTGCGCAGTAAATTTTAAATAAAATGGAATTTAACAAGAGATAAACGTTTTAATGTAATTTAACAGAAGTCGTACCACAAATCGTGAGCAGTTTGCTATACTGGTTGAGTAGATAAAGCTCAACGAGAATGCTAGGTGGTGTCAGTTTTTTGGAACACTTTGACCACGGACTTGAATGCGTTGGGACCACCAACAAAATCTCTTGCAGAATGGAAAAAGGTATAAGAAATAATGGTTTTTAAATAAACCATTTGTGAAAATCTAAGTTTTACTGTAGGTATGGTCAGATTTCAAATCATCCATTAAAAAAAAAATAAGCCATAACCGAGTCCAAATGCAAGCTACAGGCGGAGGTCCAAACGCAGAAGTTCATTTGACTGCTTTGGAGGAAGAGGTTGCCCAGCTGGTCAACATTAATGACGCCGTATTAGGGGTTTGCGGCAGGCATTATGGCACTCCTCAGGGCATGTCTAGCGGTGATCACACCACAAGCATAGAGGCATCAAGTAGTGGGGGGAGGCCAAATGCAGACCAATTGAAACGTGTCAGCTACACTGAGGGGGCAGAAAAGGAAACTAGACGACTTGGCCACAACAGTTAGAAAGGTGGAGAAAACCATGGGGAATATGGACAACAATGAAAATGTTCAAAACATTGGAGGATTTAGTGGCAGAGACTAGGAGGCACACCTTGGCCGTTGAGAAATTAATGGCGGACAAAACTCGGCTGAAACAGCAATTATTAGAGTTAGAGCTAAGCAATTTAAGCAAGTAGATTATAAGTTTTAATTATAATGCCCTTTCCATTCCCTCCCTCTCACCTAGTATTCTAATCCCTTCCTCGGTTCCCTTCTCCATAGCCCACTTACTGTCCTTTCAGCCTGTTTCCATTTTTTATCTCACCTTATTTCTGTCGTTTCTCTTTCTCCGTTTAAAACCAAACCCACCCACTCCCTCTATTAAATGAATAAATTTTTGTTCCAACAGACATGAAGTCATATTTATTTGCAACAAAATAAAAAAAAAATTACATAAAACTTTCTAGCATTTGATTGCGCAGTTGTACTGCTTCAGTGTAATATCTTTCCGGGTGCTCGATTTCTTGGAAAGTTGTATGTGCGTCCTCCTCACTATTAACGTTACCAAGATACTCATCATGCATATTGTAATGAATTCTTAAGTTGTGAAGTGCCGCAGCTACATTAATTATTTGCACAGCCTTTGCAGGAGAGTAATGAAGTTGGCGTGCAGAAAGAAGACATCTGCACCAATTCTTCCAAACACCAATAATTCTCTCTATAATATTTCGCCCAGCACTATGCCATTTGTTGCAACGACTTTGAGGAGTATTAGTAGCAGGGTTGCAGGGAAAGTACTGCGACACGTCACTGATAGACCATACAAAGGAATCATGTGTTGACCCAGGATATTTTGCGTTAATGTATGTATCTTATGCGTTGTTTATGTTCACATATCTAAATCATGCCATTCTAGCTCAATAAACATACTTATTTAAAAGGCATTTGACAAACTTACTACAAGTACATTGATACTGTAGAAACCTTTTCTATTATAACAAGTAAGGAAGTCTAAGTTCGGGTGAACCGAACATTAAATACCCAGCGTTAGTTCTCAGAAAAAGGGGGCGTCATCCGATTTCGCCCATTTTAAAAACCAATCTATTCCGAGCCTAAACAATAGCGAATTTGGTGGGCGCGGCCCGCCCCTTGCTTATAAAGTATTAACCGCTTACATGAGCCAAAAGTACTTAATCGATCTATTCAAGGGTTATACCATGTCTATATATAACCTTGGAAAAGAAGGCGTGCCATGCCCATAACTTTTAACGTACTTTGTGAAATTTTTGATATACGGATATATGTGTCCATTAATCAATATTTACATAATTTAAAAAAAGTGGTTGGTGGCACGCCCACGGATTTCATTATGTTGTTTGTCCCTATTTGAAGATCAGTTTTCATTGCAGATCTTTATGATACTTTCACAGTGGCTTGTTAATAGTGAAATGTTGAAATTTTGTTTATTCAGTTGTGGGCTGTGCCATGCCCATTTTCCAAAATATTACCAAAAAACCTTTAAACATCACTAATAACATCATCAGGTGAATGAGTGTACTAAATTTTAGCATTATATCTTTATCAGTTAAACAGATATTGCATATTCCGGTTTCCTAACTCTCGTTTAGAGAACTTTAGTCCAAAAGTGGGCGTGGTTGTTCACCGATTTTTCTTATTTTCTATGGTAGTACTCTACATAAACATAAGATGCCTGGTACCTTGTTTCGTAAATCTATCTCACACCGTTCTGAAGTTATTAGCAGTCGAATTTGAAAATTGCGTGACTCATAAGTGGGCGGTCCCACGCCCACTTTCCAAAATTTTGCAAAAATAATGTAAAGAATATGAAAATTGATGTATGTACCAAATTATATTATTATAGCGGTATCAGTTAATTAGATATGGACTTTTCAATATTTCCACCTCCTTTCAATATAACTTTTATGAAAAAGTAGGCGTGGTCGCCAAGCGATTTCGTTTATTTTCTATATCTGAATTTAACACAACAATAGTATGCCCTCTACAAAATTTCGTTGTACTAGCATAAACTGTTCTGAAGTTATTAAGAGTCAAAATTTGAAAATTTCTTCAAGTATATGTGGGCGGTGCCACTCCCCTTTTACAAAAATTTCGTAAAATCGGCCTTAGAACATCTAAATCAATACATATTGCAAATTTTATCATTGTAGCTGCTTCTGATATTGAATTAACCCGTTTTATACGTTTTTCGAAATTTTCGATATCGAAAAAGGGGCGTGGTTATGGTCCGATTTTACCCATTTTCAATACCAATCTATTCTGAACCCAAATAAGTATGCATGCCGAATTTGGTGAAGATATCTCATTATTTGCTCAAGTTATCGTGTTAACGGACAGACGGACGGACGGACAGACGGACGGACATGGCTCAATCAAATTTTTTTTCGATCCTGATCATATTGATATATGGAAGTCTATATCTATCTCGATTCCTTTATACCTGTACAACCAACCGTTATCCCAACAAAGTTATAATACCCTTGTACTAGTACTAGTACGCTGGGTATAAAAAATATGGGAATTGGTTCCTGAAGGCTTGGCTATTCTAATGTGCGTGACGTCGATGCACATTATAATACCTGACATTTTTGACTTGTTGAAAAAGTAGCTACGAGATTCCATTTGTTCGTCGTCATTCATTTTGATGTTTATCCATTTTTCACACAGTTCATTTTCCATTACATCAAGAACCTGTGAAAATACTTTTGAAACAGTTGGTTGAGCCATTCCGAGCATGTAGACTTTGCCAGCTGCATTTTGGTAACTTCCTTCAGCTAAGACTCTAAGGCATAAGGATAGTTTTTGTTGACGAGTTATTGCTGTCGATTTAATAACTGGTGGTATTTTTATTCAATCGAAACTGTCTAACGAACCTTTGGAGTAAAATATTTTAGAATTTGCATTTTCATTGCTACTTTATTACATATTTCACTTACTCGACATCGGCCAGCTCGAAAATATTAGGTGCTCTATCCTTTATAAAGCGTCTTACACATGCTGCATTACTGTCGGCTCCATTTAAGATGAAATAAATTTCAATTGAGTCCATTTTTACCAAGTTTATTTTTTTTTTACATATAAATCAATCTTAACTGACAATACAGCCAAATATCAAAACGTGAGTCGGTAAAACAGGTATCCGACGGATATGGGAATAGCGTAAACTTAGCCAAGCGGAGGGAGTGCGAATCGGATTTCATTCATAATAGGCATGAATATTTGTAACTTCTCAACTACTTCCTTCTTATATACAGCTTTTATCCTTTTTGCATGCCACCAATGCCAGTTTTGATACAAAGGGTTGAACTGATCGTTTTTGTTTGAGCATGTGCTACAAAGAGACCAATTGTACCCTTATGGCCAAACGGGTAGTGTAGGACACATCCCCTTTGTTCCTTTAGGGTACAGTTGGACAAGTTTGCTTTTAACTCCTATAAGTATGCTATACAAACTAAAACTGACTTATCCCAACAATGGCCATATGGGACTAGTTGATTAAAGGGATGAATCGCGGACAACTCTCTTTAGAGATTAGTGCACGATAATGCAGGGGTAGGTCACCACACTACCACTATACCAAGGCGGTTTATTATGAAAGGCTCAGGTGGAAGAAGTTTTTATATTTCGAATCCCAAGCATAACGTGATATCTGTAATGTAGAGAATAATATTTCGTTTGTTAATTGTCTTAAGCTTTGGTTTCCTCGGAAGCGGTGCCGCTATATAGCGGTAGAGTAGGCTGTCAAAAACAATTCAATGTAAAAGTAATTAAGTGTAAAGTAAGAAGACGGTGTCGTTCACCGTAACGTAATATAGCGGCAAGTATGATATACATATTACGACCGTCATGACGGTGAAAACTAGTTCCACGGCGTTTTTCTCACCGCTATTGTCATAGCGGTGTGAATTCTATCAAATACTTCAAATATTTTCACAAAAGCAACAGTTGACACATTTCAATATTTGAAAAATAACACTGGACCACGAATTTCAACTTTTACTCTTTACCAGAAACGCCGTTATGAAATTCGTATGTAATTCATTTTTGATTCTATGGTACCGTTTTCGAGATATTTGCAATTTACCGTTATTCGAAAAAACCAAAAAGACGGCTCCCTTTAATTACGTATATCTCACGAACGGGTCAAGCAATTGCAAAAAGGTTTACAGAATCAAGATCGCAATAAAATTTGGTATAAATGCGAATGTCTTTCGGATGTAAGTATAGCAAAAAGGCCTATAGCAATTGAAGGATTTGCATCAGTACGATCACAACATCGTATGATTACTTGTTTGATTTTATATGCAATTTTGAAATAGCTGCTGAAAAAAAGCAAACAAATTTTAGTTTTACTGTCTTTCAGCCAGCATTTCGAAACATAAGTTCGGCTGTGAAAAAACTGAAAAATATGAAAACTGAAAAAACTTGAATACAAAAAGCCTAAAGCAAAACTCTTAGGTTTTTTTTCTGCTGATTGCTGAAGCTCGTTTCCGTCCAACTTGCTGCTGAGATAAAATGAAAAAAAAAAGTTTTTTTTTTGCTTATTTTTAGTTGCTGAATGATTTTCAAAACTTGAGCAAAAGCAATTTTGAAATACGTGAAAATAGTTAAGTATTTCAAACCCTGATTCAACCTGCATCCAACCAAATCTTCTCTGATATTGTATTGTATAGTAGTTTTGCCATTACAGTTATCATTATCATATGTTTATTATTACAGATACATCATGTTGCATTTCGATTGAATGATCATGAATAATAATGAACGAAAGGATACAAAGAAATCGCCATCTGCCACGGAATCTCCCAAATCAAGTAGCCTAAACAAAACTAAGGAAATTGAAAATGGGACAAGCAATCGAAACGGTAAGAAAGCCAGAAAAATAAAAACAAATACAAATTTCTATTCATTTAATAGATACAATACGGCGATAAGTACGTCGAACAAGTTAACATTATTAAAAACATATTCGATGGATACGGCCAAGTTGGCTGTGGTCTAAACTTGACGGATACTTCGAACGTGAAGTTCGGTATCTGCATAGCCCATTAGTGATTTTGCGCTTGTATGTGGTGCCTGCAAAATCGAAAATACCCCAGCAATCAAACCAACTAGTTGAAAACTACTTTACAACTAGTATGTGCATTCAGGCCAACTAGTCAGCCAACTGTCATATTTTCATATAAGCAACTGGTATTTTTACAATGCTGATGTCCTACGAAATTTCAATTGTCAAATTTCGACCAGAACATACCAGTCATCTACTAGCTGAATACTAGTACTTTTTGACTAGTATGATTTCAACCCTAAAATTGTAGTTGTATACTAGTATGTTGTCTGACTAGTTTGATGTTTCACTGCAGAGACTCTGTTCAAACACATACACCCTTATCGCGAGTTATATTTTCACCCGAAAAGATTCACATTTTTTGTTCGCCTTATCGCAGACGGTGGCGAACAAATTTTTCGTGTTCGAAAAACATTCCGCCTTATTTTCAACTGTTTATTCGGGCGAAATGAACAACGGAAAATGGCAAATTTATTCACTTTTATTTTAGAGGCGAACAAGAAACAAATTGTACGCATTTGTATGTTTTGAATATTAGATATTCTTTTAAAGTAATATACTTTTATTTTTAAGAGTAAATCAATAAGTAAAGTCCAAAAAAGAGCACGAAATGATTACAAAAGTGCAGTTTAACATTCGCCATTTCAATTGCAGAATTTATTTATGTGTGCTGTAATGGATTTTTTGTTAAAGTTTTCGTCATAAGCGCATCCTAAGACTTCCAGAATTGGCAGCTTCATATAAAAGTCCTACGTAAATTGGCGTAAATTTCTAATGCAAGCTGTCCACTTTACAAAGCGAAGTACTCCAATATTTTGTTTCAATGACTCCAAGGAGCTACCAAGAATATCTAGAAAATATTTAAATGCTGGCTTATTTAGGGCAACTTTCATAAAAGCTGGTTAAGCCGTACAAAAAAAGTGAATTAAACTCCGGTTAGCTGTTACCGGTTTTTACCAGACCACTAGTAAAGTAACAATTAATTTGCTATTGAAAACTGCAAAAAACAACTTTTTTCAACCCACTTAGCTCCAAATTGTTCTCACACTTGCATTCTCCTCGCGTTCAATCAGTAACAACCTAAGGCCAACACTATATATACTTTTGAATAATTTTTATACCTAGTAGTGCTTTGCACACAAGGTATATTAACTTCATTCGCCTAACGGTAGTATGTAACGGCATAAACGAATCGAGATAGATATTGACTTATATATATCAAAATGTTCAGGAGGAGAAGAGAAATTGATTGAGCCATGTCCGTCCGTCCGTCCGTCTGTGAACACGATAACTTGAGTAAATCTTGAGATATCTCAATGAAACTTTGTATGCAGGTTCCTTTTTACATATCTCTGAACGGTATTGAAAATAGGCAAAATCGGTTAAAAGCCACGCCCACTTTCCATACATATAATATTTTCGAAAATACAAAAAGAGTGATTATTCAGTACATAATACACCTATAAGGATAAAATTTGGTGTGTACCTTACCGTTAAAGCAAAAAATAAATTTGTGAAGAAATTTTTAAAAAAGGGCGTGGCACCGCCCACTTTTGATTAAGTCAAATTTGGAAATATTATTAATCATAAATCAAAAACCGCTCAAGATAGCAAAATAAATTCAGCACACATATTTATATTAATACAGGCAATATTTCGAAAAAAATTAGCGAAATCGGATTAGGTCCACGCCCAATTTTATACGAAAGATTTTGAAAAGGATCATGGATATATTGAATATGCTATAACTTTGCTTAAACTAGCTGTATATCATTTCTATTTCACCTCTAAAGTGTTCGTGGGCAAAGAAAGTCGAAAGCACAAAATTTTTGGAAAATGGGCGTGGCCCCGCCCCTTTATGGGGGATTATTCCACAAAACTTTACATGCCATAACTCCGGTAAAAATTGACTTATTGGAACGATATTTAGAGAAAGTGTTCAACATATAAAGCTAACTCTTTGCTGAAAAAATAAACAAAATCGGTGAACGGACACGCCCACTTTTTGAACATAGTTCTAAAATATTTCTTCGTAAAATTAAAATCGCGATATTTCCATAATTGTATAAGTTATATAAATAAGATTTTACACACATATTAGCCTTTTTAAACAAAACTAAGCTGTAAAAAAATTTTGCGGATTTTGGTGAAGTAGGCGTGGCGCCTCACACTTTTTAGCATAAAAGCTCTGCTATTTTCAAAAGCGATTGCTTGGAATTTCAAGAATGTATTTCAATGAAATTTTGTGAGATGCTTCCCAATAGTATGTAGTATACTCCTGCCAAAAATTACGCAAATCGAATAACAAACAAGCAAGATTTACGGGCAAGTAGTTAACACCCTACTGCCTTTTTATACCCAGCGTACTAGTACTAGTACAAGGGTATATTAATTTTGTCCACATAACGGTACTATGTAACGGCACAAAATAATCGAGTTAGATATAGAGTTCCATATATGAAAGTTCTTAGGTTGAAAAGAGGAATTGATTAAGGCATGTCCGTCCGTCTGTCCGTCCGTGTACACGATAACTTGAGTAAAAATTGAGATATTTGCATGAAATTTTGCATACAGGTTACTTTCTGGCCAAGGTAGGTTGCTATTGAAAATGGGCGAAATCGGATGATAACCACGCCCCCTTTTTCGATATCGAAAATTTCGAAAAACGTATAAAACGGGTTAATTCAATATCAGAAGCAGCTACAATGATAAAATTTGCAATATGTATTGATTTATATGTTCTAAGGCGGATTTTACCAAATTTTTTGAAAAGGGGCGTGGCACCGCCCCCATATATTTGATGAAATTTTAAAATTTTGACTCCTAATAACTTGAGAACAGTTTATGCTAGTATAACGAAATTTTGTAGAGGGCATACTATTGTTGTGTTAAATTCAGATATAGAAAATAAACGAAATCGCTTGGCGACCACGCCTACTCTTTTATAAAAGTTATATTGAAAGGAGGTGGAAATATTGAAAAGTCCATATCTAATTAACTGATACCGCTATAATAATATAATTTTGTACATACATCAATTTTCATATTCTTTACATTATTTTTGCAAAATTTTGGAAAGTGGGCGTGGCACCGCCCACTTATGAGTCAAGCAATTTTCAAATTCGACTGCTAATAACTTCAGAACGATCTGAGATAGGTTTACGAAACTAGGTTCCAGGTATGTTATGTTTATGTAGAGTACTACCACAGAAAATAAGAAAAATCGCTGAACGACCACGCCCCTTTTTGGACTAAAGTTCTCTAAACGAGAGTTAGGAAACCGGAATATGCAATATCTGTTTAACTGATACAGATATAATGCTAAAATTTAGTACACTCATTCACCTGATGATGTTATTTGTGATGTTTAAAGGTTTTTTGGTAATATTTTGGAAAATCGGCGTGGCACCGCCCACAAGTGAATAAACAAAATATCAACATTTCACTATTAACAAGCCACTGTGAAAGTATCATAAAGATCTGCAATGAAAACTGATCTTCAATAGGGACAAACAACATAATAAAATCCGTGGGCGTGCCACCACCCACTTTTTTAAAATTATGTAAATATTGATTAATGGACACATATATCCGTACATCGAAAAATTTCACAAAATACGTTAAAAGTTATGGGCATGGCACGCCTTCTTTTCCAAAGTTATATATAGGACATGGTATAACCCTTGAAAAGATCGATTCAGTACTTTTGGCTCATGTAAGCGGTTAAAGCTTTATAAGCAAGGAGCGTGGCCGCTCCCACCAAATTCGCTATTGTTTAGGCTCGGCATAGATTGGTTTTTAAAATGGGCGAAATCGGATGAAAACCACGCCCCCTTTTTCTAAAAACTAACGCTGGGTATTTAATGTTCGGTTCACCCGAACTTAGACTTCCTTACTTGTTTTAAATTAATTTTTTTTATTTTCATACCTTTCATGAACATGAGGAAAGCTATTTATATTTTGTTATTTAGTGATAATTGAATTTACCACTCACAAAAGAAGTGTTTTTAATCGAAAACAATCAGTTGCCTTTATAACAACTTTTCCGTTATTAAAATAGACCTGAGTAAATTGGGATACCAAAACAGATCACTACTAGGTATTTAATGTTCGGTTACACCCGAACTTAGACTTCCTTACTAGTTTTAAATTAATTTTTTTTATTTTCATACCTTTCATGAACATGAGGAAAGCTATTTATATTTTGTTATTTAGTGATAATTGAATTTACCACTCACAAAAGAAGTGTTTTTAATCGAAAACAATCAGTTGCCTTTATAACAACTTTTCCGTTATTAAAATAGACCTGAGTAAATTGGGATACCAAAACAGATCACTACTAGGTATTTAATGTTCGGTTACACCCGAACTTAGACTTCCTTACTAGTTTTATTTTCATACCTTTCATGAACATGAGGAAAGGTATTTATATTTTGTTATATAGTAATAATTTAATTTACCACTCACAACAGAAGTGTTTTTATCGAAAACAATCAGTTGCCTTTATAACAAATTTTCAGGTATGTATTAAAATAGACCTGAGTAAATTAGGATACCAAAACAGATCACTACTAGGTATTTAATGTTCGGTTACACCCGAACTTAGACTTCCTTACTAGTTAAACTTAATTTTAGTAAAATGTACGATTCTTTACAAAATTCACAAAATAGCACACAAATTTATTTGTTCACTATTAATTCGAAGTAGAGCATCAGCTGATTCGAAGTGAAATTGTCGATAGGCGGAACCAGTTCGCCCGAACAAAAAAAATGAAGGCGAACACTCGTTCGGGCGTACTCTGCGATAAGGGTGATCATCATCTCGGAGTCAAAATTCTTTCAAAAGATTACTCCATGGAGTATTAAACACCAAAGCCATAAAGTGAGTAATTTTTGAAGACTTCATGGAGTATTGTTTTGATAGTTTTTGAAATTTTATGAAAACTTAGCGTATACGGCTATATATACATATGTATATGTATATATAATATTATTGATAGTGAAATTGAAGAAAACGGGATGTCAATCGACTGGCACCACAAGGTTATGTTCACCCCTATTCTGCATTTCGACTCGGATCGAAATTTTCTCCGTTTGGCAACTTTGGCATTCTGCGTTCCAATTCCGTTCAGTTCAACTTCGAAACTTCCAATTCTGTCTATCTATCTGTCTACACTTCAATCGTAACTCCGTTTCTCTACGTTGCAATTTTGTTGGCGGATAACTGCTTCGTGTTTCTATAACCATGGAACCTAAGTATATACATATATCAATAAGATCTTGCACACACAATAAGTTTTTAAAAAAATCGAGTGAACAAAAAATCTGGTGACTTTTCAAAATAAGAGTTCTGCTATTTTCAAAGGGATTGCTCCTAATCTCAGCTAAGTTTTTCAATGAAAATTTATCAGCTGCTTCTCAATAGGATTTAATATATTCCTGCAGAAAGTTAGGAAGATCGGATATCACCCCAGCAAAATATCCGAGCAAGTAATTAATACTCCACTGAAATATACATACATATGTTTTATTATACCTAGTAGTGCTTCGCACACAAGGTATATTAACTTCATTCGCCTAACGGTAGTATGTAACGGCATAAACGAATCGAGATAGATATTGACTTATATATATCAAAATGTTCAGGAGGAGAAGAGAAATTGATTGAGCCATGTCCGTCCGTCCGTCCGTCCGTCTGTGAACACGATAACTTGAGTAAATCTTGAGATATCTCAATGAAACTTTGTATGCAGGTTCCTTTTTACATATCTCTGAACGGTATTGAAAATAGGCAAAATCGGTTAAAAGCCACGCCCACTTTCTATACATATAATATTTTCGAAAATACAAAAAGAGTGATTATTCAGTACATAATACACCTATAAGGATAAAATTTGGTGTGTACCTTACCGTTAAAGCAAAAAATAAATTTGTGAAGAAATTTTTAAAAAAGGGCGTGGCACCGCCCACTTTTGATTAAGTCAAATTTGGAAATATTATTAATCATAAATCAAAAACCGCTCAAGATAGCAAAATAAAATTCAGCACACATATTTATATTAATACAGGCAATATTTCGAAAAAAAATTAGCGAAATCGGATTAGGTCCACGCCCAATTTTATACGAAAGATTTTGAAAAGGATCATGGATATATTGAATATGCTATAACTTTGCTTAAACTAGCTGTATATCATTTCTATTTCACCTCTAAAGTGTTCGTGGGCAAAGAAAGTCGAAAGCACAAAATTTTTCTAAAATGGGCGTGGCCCCGCCCCTTTATGGGGGATTATTCCACAAAACTTTCCATGCCATAACTCCGGTAAAAATTGATTTATTAAAACGATATTTGGAGAAAGTGTTCAACATATAAAGCTAACTCTTTGCTGAAAAAATAAACAAAATCGGTGAACGGACACGCCCACTTTTTGAACATAGTTCTAAAATATTTCTTCGTAAAATTAAAATCGCGATATTTCCATAATTGTATAAGTTATATAAATAAGATTTTACACACATATTAGCCTTTTTAAACAAAACTAAGCTGTAAAAAAATTTTGCGGATTTTGGTGAAGTAGGCGTGGCGCCTCACACTTTTTAGCATAAAAGCTCTGCTATTTTCAAAAGCGATTGCTTGGAATTTCAAGAATGTATTTCAATGAAATTTTGTGAGATGCTTCCCAATAGTATGTAGTATACTCCTGCCAAAAATTACGCAAATCGAATAACAAACAAGCAAGATTTACGGGCAAGTAGTTAACACCCTACTGCCTTTTTATACCCAGCGTACTAGTACTAGTACAAGGGTATATTAATTTTGTCCACATAACGGTACTATGTAACGGCACAAAATAATCGAGTTAGATATAGAGTTCCATATATGAAAGTTCTTAGGTTGAAAAGAGGAATTGATTAAGGCATGTCCGTCCGTCTGTCCGTCTGTCCGTCTGTCCGTCCGTGTACACGATAACTTGAGTAAAAATTGAGATATTTGCATGAAATTTTGCATACAGGTTACTTTCTGGCCAAGGTAGGTTGCTATTGAAAATGGGCGAAATCGGATGATAACCACGCCCCCTTTTTCGATATCGAAAATTTCGAAAAACGTATAAAACGGGTTAATTCAATATCAGAAGCAGCTACAATGATAAAATTTGCAATATGTATTGATTTATATGTTCTAAGGCGGATTTTACCAAATTTTTTGAAAAGGGGCGTGGCACCGCCCCCATATATTTGATCAAATTTTAAAATTTTGACTCCTAATAACTTGAGAACAGTTTATGCTAGTATAACGAAATTTTGTAGAGGGCATACTATTGTTGTGTTAAATTCAGATATAGAAAATAAACGAAATCGCTTGGCGACCACGCCTACTCTTTTATAAAAGTTATATTGAAAGGAGGTGGAAATATTGAAAAGTCCATATCTAATTAACTGATACCGCTATAATAATATAATTTTGTACATACATCAATTTTCATATTCTTTACATTATTTTTGCAAAATTTTGGAAAGTGGGCGTGGCACCGCCCACTTATGAGTCAAGCAATTTTCAAATTCGACTGCTAATAACTTCAGAACGATCTGAGATAGGTTTACGAAACTAGGTTCCAGGTATGTTATGTTTATGTAGAGTACTACCACAGAAAATAAGAAAAATCGCTGAACGACCACGCCCCTTTTTGGACTAAAGTTCTCTAAACGAGAGTTAGGAAACCGGAATATGCAATATCTGTTTAACTGATACAGATATAATGCTAAAATTTAGTACACTCATTCACCTGATGATGTTATTTGTGATGTTTAAAGGTTTTTTGGTAATATTTTGGAAAATCGGCGTGGCACCGCCCACAAGTGAATAAACAAAATATCAACATTTCACTATTAACAAGCCACTGTGAAAGTATCATAAAGATCTGCAATGAAAACTGATCTTCAATAGGGACAAACAACATAATAAAATCCGTGGGCGTGCCACCACCCACTTTTTTAAAATTATGTAAATATTGATTAATGGGCATGGCACGCCTTCTTTTCCAAAGTTATATATAGGACATGGTATAACCCTTGAAAAGATCGATTCAGTACTTTTGGCTCATGTAAGCGGTTAAAGCTTTATAAGCAAGGAGCGTGGCCGCTCCCACCAAATTCGCTATTGTTTAGGCTCGGCATAGATTGGTTTTTAAAATGGGCGAAATCGGATGAAAACCACGCCCCCTTTTTCTAAAAACTAACGCTGGGTATTTAATGTTCGGTTCACCCGAACTTAGACTTCCTTACTTGTTTTAAATTAATTTTTTTTATTTTCATACCTTTCATGAACATGAGGAAAGCTATTTATATTTTGTTATTTAGTGATAATTGAATTTACCACTCACAAAAGAAGTGTTTTTAATCGAAAACAATCAGTTGCCTTTATAACAACTTTTCCGTTATTAAAATAGACCTGAGTAAATTGGGATACCAAAACAGATCACTACTAGGTATTTAATGTTCGGTTACACCCGAACTTAGACTTCCTTACTAGTTTTTGATTATCTTTCAATACTTCCGTTTTTCAAATAAATTCGATAAACAAATTCGTTTTTGAGAGGAGCTACTCCATTTCCAATATTTGGGAAATTTTTCAAACTTAAAATGTGTATGTATTTCGGGAAAATGTGGTTAGTAATGGCTATACGTTTGTATAGCGAGACAGACGCCCGTTGCAACCTCACCACATGGTGATCAGACGATGCTTGTTTAAAACCCCTAGCAAACCCTTACCAGTTTGTCGCCTTCTCAACAGTTATATCATTAAATTCCTAAGAGTATCTACAAAGCAAATGAATTTTTGCTGAGGAGCCTTCCATGGCAGAAATACACTCGGCGAGCTTGCCAAACCACTGTCGAGGCGCAACCCCGTTTTGAAAAAACTTGGTCCTTCGGTAGGGTAGGCTGACCACACTACCGCCACACCACGGCGGCCGTAGCTCAGCAAAAAATGGCTGTTCGGTGGCTACCCAGAGGATAGTTGGGCGCAAGAGCCCGGAAATAGTGAGTTGCTTGAAGCACATGCAAAAGAATCGCACTGGCCATTAGTAAGTGAAAGGCGATAACAAACTTTCCCAACTTGCACATACGGTTCCATCCCCCAAAACGAAGTACATGATGCCATCAAGCAAAGAGTCAGCGCACTTGAGATAGTAAAGGACTTCGTTTACCTGGGATCCAGCTTTAGCACCAACTATAATGTTGTCTAAAAATCCACCGAAGAATTAGTCTTGCGAATAAATGCTACTTTAGAAAAAGTAGGCAATTGAAAATTAGTCCGCTTTCGATGAACGAAAATAAGACTCACGGCTAAAAATTTTAGACGACGGCCCTGGCAGCCAGTGCTTTAGCTCATAAGTGTAGTAATTATTCATAATTGCTTCTCTTTGTAATAAATAAATAAAAAAATAAAAATATTAGGACTCGAACCGACTTGTCCCACATCAGTGCGCAATGCTCTACCTACTGAGCTACGGTGCACTCATGAATTTTGTGCGAAAAGTACACATATTCGCTGTGTATACGACTTTTGTTGTATTTTCGTTTATCCGAGTTAAGTTTTAAATCTAACCCGCAAAAAATTTAGAATTTGTGTAGGTAATTAAGAGGTTTGGAATTTATTACAAAAAAGTATTAAAAAATGCGGCGATATTACATTACGGTGAACTTCACCGTCTTCTAACTTTACACCTAATTACTTTTACATTGAATGGTTTTTGACAACGTACTCCACCGCTATGTAACGGCCGCTATATAGCGGCACCGATTTCGAGGAAACCAAAGCTTAAGCCAAGAAATGGTTAAAAATTTAGGATACAATTTTTACCAGTGCTCTCATCGCATCCGTCTTGCTCTATGGTGAAGAAGAGTGGACACTAACAACGTTTGATGAGGGGGAGGAGGGAGTTATCGAGAGAAAAGTTCTTCGAAAGATTTGTGGACCTCAACGGGTTTGCGACGGCGAAAACAATTTAGTGATGAGTTATATAAGCTTTGAGCAGACAACTGCTCCGCTGACTACACCACGTTGGGCGAATGAACGAAGAAATTATTCTGACCGGTGGAATAGGGAGATCACCACTCCAGTCAAAGGGCCAAGTGAAGACCGATTTAGAATCCCGCGGCGTCTTTAATTTGTGTCAGATGGCGCAACTAAGATATGATTGGCGAGCTATGTTGGACGGTCAAAATCACTCACGCGTTTAGATGACCATTTAAAGAAGAAGTAATTAATAAAGATATTTAAAGAATAAGTAATTAACCACTCGGAACAAATTGAAAAAATGTTAAACGGAAAAAATTCAGCTTTGGCCTTTGCGGGTCAAGCACAGTACTTGGACCCCACACAATTGCCTTGTTAAAAAGTTATATCACATATGCTGAAGCCACAAAGTGACCAAACTGGGAAGATTCTTGGCCAAACACTAATTTAAACTAAACTAGTAAGGAAGTCAAAGTTCAGGTGTAACCGAACATTAAATACCTAGCAGTGATCTGTTTTGGTATCCCAATTAACTCAGGTCTATTTTAATAACTGAAAAATTGTTATAAAGTCAACTGATTGTTTTCGATTAAAAACACTTCTGTTGTGAGTGGTAAATTAAATTATCACTAGATAAGAAAATATAAATAGCTTTCCCCATGTCCATGAAAGGTATGAAAATAAAAAAATATTAATAAGAAAAAGTCAATAGGGTGTTAACTACTTGCCCGTAAATCTGGCTTGGGGGAATATTTTAGATGATGCACCGAACCTAGGAATTATTTTTTATTTTTGAGGGGTAGAGGGGGTCGCACAGAACACAAAACAAAAGACCGAACTTGGAGGCAAGCTATATATTTCGAGAAAAAATCGTGTTTAAATTTGCAATATTGTATGTAAGGAAGCTTCAAAATTTACCAGACTTGCTTATAATTATTCACTTTAAAGAATTAAAAACACTTCGCACTGAAGGATATGTCTCACCACACTGCATATTTTTAATATTTAATCCTTCTAAAATATATAACACGAAAAAAAACAAACAAATAAACTGCTTTCTATTTTGGCCGAATCACTTGTGAACAACAATGGCGGTTTGGTACTAGTTGAATCGTCAGCGAGTAATAGGAGGTGCCAGACATGTTTAAATGAATATGCAGATTTTTCAAAAACTGAAGTTGAGGACTGAGACAGGTTTTTAGCAAGAAAATATGACATGACAGGTATTTTCAGTGTAATAGCGCCTCAAGTGAACATTTGGGATGAATAACTTTGGGTAATACTGTACATCCATACCTTATATCTATGTCTATCAGAAGCACATGCAAATTACAGAAACTTAAGGGGGCTTTCAACAAAACAAGTTAAACAGATATAGCTATAAAGATTTAAATTGTATTATCAACTACAATTTTACAAACATATTCTCATAATTTTCATACATATTTGACAAAGTTGTAATAAAATATGATAATGGTGCAGTTTATGGGGCACACCCAAAACTAGACCAAAAAAGTGGAAAACTAGACCAAAAAGTGGAAGACGCGTATTCACGTCTAGATTTAGAATCTGAAATGAGATTTTTGTTTGTTTTTTTTCGAATGTTCAAAATTTATGAGGGTAAAACTTTCCAGCTCGGGGCGTGATCCATGTTTTTTATGTGCAGAACACCTTTCCGCGTAGGCGGCCTTCGGCCGCCCTTCAAAAAATAACCCTGGGCTACGCCATTCCAACTCGGGGTGTGTGCCATAGCCGTGGCTACCGCCACGGTGATGTCCTTCCGCGTGCCACGTTTCCCAACACTTTTTCACTTTTTTGGCTCAGCCTAATGTGCCATTACAACAACCACATAAAAATGACAGAAAATTGTGAACTTTACCTGCAAATAACTTTTGAACGGTTGGAAAAAACAAAAATCTCATTTCAGATTCTAAATCTAGACGCGTCTTTTGATACCATACTCGACTTTTTTGGTCTAGTTTTGGATGGGCCCCATAAACTGCACCAGTACCTAAAATATAAGAAGTTTTTGTTACAATTACTGTTGGAAGGTCTGGCAACATTTTTTTTATTAACTAGTTCAAATTAATCTCGTTGCAAGCTGCTTAGTTTTCGGCATTATATCTGTTCGTGGTTAATAAACGTGATAAATCTCCGCGTTTCTTAACAATTATAAAGAAAATCTATAAAATAACTCATAAAATGAAGAAGAAACAAGCTATGTTGCAGTGAACGTGCCATAACATAGTTTGTTTATTGCTTCAGAGCCATCAGCAGTTGCTACTCGCTGTAACTGCAACTAATCCGAAGGCATTGTTTTTGCCAAGTGAAAAAACATGTCGGGCTTTCTGTGATAAAAAATTTAAATGTTTAAAGCGGTTATTCGCGCAAAACTCGGGCAAAAAACAGTGCGGGACTGTGTGGAAGGGGGTTTTTGTGTAATGTAATATAGTTTTGTGTGTATAGTGTTATCAAAGTGTTTTAAAATTTACACATTTTGGTTGGGAAAATTGGAATCTTCAAATTCGATTTTCTCTTAAAATATGAGTTGCCTCCAAGTTCGGGCTTTAGTTCTGTGATTTCTGGGACCCCCTCTACCCCTCTAAAAAAAAAACATTCATAGGCACGGTGCATTCAATAAAGCCCAACCCCTGGCTTGTTTGTTATTCGATTTGCTAATTTTTGGCAGGAGTATACTATTGAGAAGCATCTCACTAACTTTCATGGAAATACCTTTTTGAAATTACAAGCAATCGCTTTTGAAAACAGCAGACCTTTTTTGTTGAAAAGTGGGCGCCACACCTACTTCAACAAAATCTACAACATTTTTTTACAGTTTAGTTTTGTTTAAAAAGCTTATTATGTGTGCAAAATCTTATTTATATAACCTATACAATTATGGAAATATCACGATTTTAATTTTACGAAGAAATTTGTCAGAACTGTGTTCAAAAAGTGGGCGTGTCCTTTGACCAATTTTGTTTGTTTTTTCAGCAAAGAGTAAGCTTTATATGTTGAACAATTTCTCCAAATATCGCTTCAATAAATTAATTTTTACAGGAGTTATGGCATGAAAAGTTTTGTGATTTTCTA
Source organism: Sphenella marginata (assembly GCA_951509765.1). Classification (NCBI taxonomy): domain Eukaryota; kingdom Metazoa; phylum Arthropoda; class Insecta; order Diptera; family Tephritidae; genus Sphenella; species Sphenella marginata. The sequence goes on along the minus strand of OX608081.1, from coordinate 43,458,372 downwards.
ATGTTTTTCCAACTTCAATTTTTTGTTTAAATGTTTAATTCTGACGTGACGCGTAACGGTTTTTGATCTTTTCATTGTTTTTTTGTTAGTTATAACCACGACACACCGATGTAAATATGGATATAATATTGAAAAGCTTTAATATTTCTTCAATAAAAATACAAAATGTTCAAGCGGAAAGGGTTAATAATTTTTTTTGTTTCACGTAAAAACTCCTACAGAAAAGAGAGAACTGTCAAGATCACTATTACCTTGTTTAATATATGTACTTTGGTTCCACCCGAGCTTAGACTTACTTACATGGTTTTCATAAAAAAGAATCAGAATGAAGAAAGAGTAAAACACTCGCTATTCACAGAAAATAATTGAAGAATTATATTTAATGTGGGGATATTTATGCAAGGTTAGCGCTGTTGCGGCCGGTGTGAATAAAAAAGAAAACAAAAAGTGACAATTCCGGGTCAAGTCTAGTGTGACAACATTTGTTTTACCGGCAAATAAATAATTTGGTAACTTTTACATCTTTTTGGTATTTTGCTGGCTTCAGTTGCAGTTCCACTTCGTGTTCCACAAAAATAAGTGGTAATGTCATATAACCGCGAAAAATTGCACGTTTTGTAAATATTTTTGTGGACAGAAAATACCACTAGTGCGTAATAATTAATAAACCATACAGAACTTTATCGTTATTTGAAGTTTATTACGATTCCTTTGTTATTTTCGTAGTAATACATGTAAATATTTTTAAAATTATTGTGTAATTTTAGAGAAAGGAGCTTGCCAAGAGGAGCATGTTAAACCAGCACCTTCGAACCCCAACTCGTTTGAAACCACGATTGCCTCACAACAGAAAGCAACTTCTGCACTTTCAGATGAATCAACAGACGCCTTGACACTGAATTCATTACCTACGAAATGCATAGTAAAAGCCAAGGAACCAATACGAGTTGGTTTCTATGATATAGAGAGAACAATTGGGAAAGGAAACTTCGCTGTGGTCAAACTTGCGCGCCACCGAATAACCAAGAATGAGGTAAGAAGCATTTAACCTTGGCCTTGACGTAAGCATGTACTATGTATCTGCATAAGTTCAAAATGTCTCGTTACCTAAGCATCGTTCCTGTTAAAACTTATTTTCGCTTTTTGATGCAATAAGAATTGAAAACATTCAAAAACTACTGTTTTGTAATATCATAACTGAATATAATGGGTTATAATAGGTTACACGTAGCTGAAGCAAAGTCTGTTTGCCCAAAACCATTACAACTTTTATGACATTTAAAGATTCCGAGCTGCTGAAAAACATCTCTTAAAACATAATAAAAAATGTTTTTTATTAGGTGTCACAACTGCGTAAGTGGAACGATTCAATGGCAACCTTTAAGTGCAAATAATAAAATGGAATAAACCTTACGAGGGCTCTCACCGAACAAATAATACAAATATACAAATATGCAAATACACACACATACTTAGACGATCAACCCCCAGCAAACCATATGAGCTCAGAATGAGCGCATAAAGCACTCTTTCCTCTGAGCGCTCACACTCATAATGAGCTCATAAAACAATCATAAACAGTCATAAAACGCTCATATTTGAGTGTCATTTTCTATGAAACTGGTCACTCATAAAAGAGCTCTCAGTTTCATGCATAAAGCAGTCTTTTATGAATGAATTTCTGCACGCATTTAGAGCTCTAAAACCAGTGCATAAAAGAGTCTTTTTTGACCTTTTTTCCACGCAGTAAGAGCTCTAAAACCAGTGCAAAAAATAGTAATTTTTGATGTTAAATATTTCTATGTATGGACCAAAAATAAAATAAATAAAAAATTAAAAATAATTCAAAATATAAAGTATTATTTTATTCATTGACAATAAATATTATTACTAAAAAAATAAAATTAAAGAAAAACACGTCTTCACCTTTTCAAAATTACAAGCAAACTAACTTATTTTTCTTTATTTTGCATTTCACATGTTTATATATACTGTTACCGAAAACGCTCATATTTATGGGCATGTGCAAAAAAAACTCATAAAACGCTCATATTTATGCGCACGTGCAGAAAACACTCATACAAACGCTCATATTAGAGCTCAGAACTAAGAGCGCTCCGAAGCTGGTTTGCTGGGCCGTTTCACGAAAAACATTCATTCTCATCTTTCACATTCGCACCATTCATCTTTGATTCGCATATTAATGAAGAATAGTCTATTAAATAAGATTTGAATTGAGACAAATAAAACTAGTTTTATTTAGTTGAAAAGCTAATAAGTCGCGATTCATTATTTACCACATTAGGCATATATTTAATAATTTTTTTTAATCTTAGATTAAAATAAATTTAAATTAAATAAGCTCATTGGCCCTTGATATTGGTGGTAGCTTAACACGCGTTTTAATTAAAATCTTTACATAACATATCGTTAGCTTCATAAGAAAAGGTGCTAAGTCAACTTTTTTTAGAAACTGAGATTTTAATGCAGTAAGATGCTACAACTAAAAATACATCGTCTACCTACCAAAAAGTTACCATAATGTTGGTTTTACATGTTGTAATGTAGTGATATGCAAATGTGCTAAGTCAATAAAAAAAATATTACAAAAAATCAACGTGCTAAGTCCATATGAAAATGAAAATTATTCATTTCATAAAATTTTTTTATATATTGATATGCAGTTATTACTATACCACTTTTATAAGCTGGTCCCTGAGGTATAGAGATGGTGTTCTTAGCCTCAAATATCGAATTTCGTAGGTTCTTTAGAAAAAGTTGTTTCTGGCAGCTTACCGGCAGTGGTTTGCCTAAATCTATGAGTGTATTTCTGCAATTAAAAGCTTCTCAGAAAAAATACATCTGCCTTGCCAACAATGGCGGACCCAGGGGGAAGGGAATTTGACCACTTCCCGTTCAGTTTGAAACTTTTTTCCCCATATTCTATCCCGTTTATGTCTACGGCAACCAACTAAAGTAAAGGCGTTTTTTAATAGTCTAACTTAGACATTTTGTCATCTCCTTTTCATTTGACTTTTTAGTTGTACCTAAACATTCCCCAAGTCATCCACAGATATTTTTTCAAAGAAATTCCCAATATACAGACACAACTTTTCTAGAGTTTTATTATAGTATAGATCAACCGCAATATCGAAAAGTGAAAGAAAAATGAAAGCTGTGGCCATGAACTTCGTTTGACACCCATATTCTACGGAGATTTTAAGGTTTTTGGGCAACACATTTTGACCGAATTATCGAAATATATCGTAGTCTAAGTGAAACCTGGGGACCTCCCCTTTCATTTGATACCCATATTGTAGGGAAATTTTTGGGCGATCACATTTTTCTATGAAAAACTAATTTGAAAGAAAATGTGCTAAGTCGACCTAAAAAAAAAAAAATTATGGAAGGAAAATGTGCTAAGTCACAAAGAAGCTCATAACTTTGCACACGCTTTATTCTAAAATATGCCGATGACGGGTACTTTAGCACGCTCACATAAGGAAGGAAACTGCATTTTCAGATTTAAAAAATAGCAACAACAGGAAAAGTTAGGATGTTTTTTGCCTCTCCTGAAAAGTTAGAAAATATTGACTTAGCACCTTTTCTTATGAAGCTAACGATATATTTTGTTCAAACCAGAGGCATATGCTAATAGGCGAATTCTGTAAGCTGTCTCTAGTCACTAATAGAGACATTTTGTGGTCAATTTCAATTTTGAGACAATTTGGTATTCAGTAAGCTGTCTCACATCTCAAGTCTCAAAAAAAGAGTCACTAATTTGTCAGCTGGTTGCAGGCAGGTCACAAACAAGAAAATATAGGGTTAAAAATTAAATAAGCTAAACATTTTTTTTTAAGTTTGAAATTATTTATAAATATTTAAAAAAATTATAATTAATGAATAAAAAAAAGAAAAAACAAAAATAATAAACTGTCCCCGAAAAATCTCAAATTTAGTGACTTGAGATGAGACAGACTTACAGAATACAGCTATAAGATGGTCAATTGGGCAAATACCGGCGATGGTGGTGACTGAAGGGGGTAGTGGGGTCGCTAGCCCCGTACCCCCATCCTTAAGTTTCGGTGACGCCGCTGAAAATATACCGCCTATAAATGGGACATTCCAGCCAAAAGAGGACAACGACATAAAACTTAAAAGGCTACTAATCATTCCTATTTATTCAGTTATCTGTAACTAAATGTGTATATTTTCCTAATATGGTAATAGAAATATAGAAAAATATGTAAAACCCAAAATTTTTGTTCTTATAACTTTGACTTCACAACTTACTATTTTGCGGAAAAATTTTGGTCATGTTTGCATTGCTGTATTAGCTATATTTTCATTTAAAGCAGAGAAAAATTAAATAATTGCATAACATAAAATAAAAAAGGTATGTGATTTTTGTGTATATCTTCATTAAACTGATTCATAGGGGTGTCCCACGAGTCACACGGAATGGCATAAAAATTGGTCTGGTAACCTTAGGTATGACCCTACGAAACCAGATATTTCTGGAAGTAAGTTTAAAGAGGTTGTTCGCGATCTAAATACATTTTTTGAGTTAAAAGGGTCATACTATGGTTTCTAGACTATTTTGAAATGTGTCCCAGGAGTCACACGAGTCTAAACTCTCATGTATTATTCGGATGAAGATGAATTTTGAATTGTTTTTAGTTTTTATTATATAGTTTTAAATAATTGTTTCGAGAGATGTTGAATTCGACTTGTTTTTAATAAATATTTAATCAGAATTTTGAAGTAAATATAAATATTAATGGTATTCATGTAATCGTGTATACAGCGTGTAAAGCTCATAAACGCGTAAATTTACGAAGTGCGTAAATGAACTGTCAAAATTTGTATGGAAAGAAGTTTACGCAAACTTCGTAAATTTATCAACTGATTTCGGTGCGTAAATGCTCGTAAACTCAATGCTCAAACTCATTAAATCAGCTGTCAGCCGCCAAAAGAAAAATAAAAATATGGAAGAGGTAAAATAAAATAAATTTGAACAATTTCTATAATTTTATATGTTTTTTTTGTAAAGTTATTACTCATTTTGCGTTTAGTGAACACATCTAACCATCGCTGATAGCCTCGTCACATACAACGTTCGCCGCTGCATCATGCATTGACAGATGAGTTGAACGCATGCATTTCAGTTGAGAACGACAGATAGAGCTTCGCGAGGGACATCTGTAGTGCAAACTTTCGCCAACTTTCAACTTTTGATGCATACAAAGCATAAGAAGAAGCATTTGACATTTGGCTTTTGGTGCGCGCTTAATAAAACAAATTGGCGCAAATAAAAATCAGCTGTTTACAAATGCAAAACCTTGCGTGATGATTGTGCCGCTGTTCCTGTGACGCATAAGTTTGCGTTAAACGCATGTACATGCGAAACTTGAATGTGACGAGGCTATGACTGACAACTTTCCGAGGCTTTTTACAGGTGCGTTCATATAACGGGGTGTGTAAACTTATAAAAATACACACTTCGTAAATTTCTACGATTATATGAATACCATTATTATTTTGCCTTCACTTTATTTTATTTCACTTAATTGGCTTAGTTTCAATTCTGCTGGGAAGAAATTTATGAATAACTTGGTACATTTTGTGGCACTCCCAAGTTTTTCATATGGCGTATTTATGTATACACATTAAGGTGCCTTGCCAAAAAAAGTTGCACTGTTTAAACCGGAATTTCAAAATTCACTCTTTTCTAAGGACTCCCCCAAATATTTCGAAAAAATATAGAGATTAACTGGAGCTACACCGCGTTAAAAAAACGCTAAAAATATCCTTTTCTATGTATAAAAGGAATATGAAAAAATATTTTTTAATAAAAAGCATCTGAGATGATAGAGTTCAAAAGGTAAGCATAAAAAAGTTGGAAAATTTTATCAATACTATTATTGTATAACTGTGTGCTAATATTCGCAATGTGTAAAATTGGACCAAAAAGGGTTTCGGCACTACTATGCATAGGATCTATTGTTCAACATCAACATACACAATTCGTTTAAATACTATTTCTACCTGACTGTGAGCTTCATAGCGATATCCTAGGCATTTGTTTCAGTTGTTGCGGTAAACAGCACAACAGGTAGAAACAATTATTTTTGCTATATCCTTTAATGAGCGGTTAAATATTTGTGTTATATATTTTGAGAATGCTTGAAAAATTTGATAATAGGATCAAGAGATGGTTTTACTTAAACATTTTTAAAAAGAAAAGAAAAAAAAACGCCATTCTACTTTTAAGATATGTTATATATATTAAATAGACCTTTCTAAAAAAAAGTTTTAATTTTTCAAAATCCCTTGATCTTTGGAGTGTTTTTTCAGTTTCAAATTTTATTTTGGAAACAAAATTTTTTCAGTTTACTAAACAATTTTTACAGTGTATTTTTTTGAAATCAAATTTCAATACCTTTCTAATGGTATACAGATCTTTGAAATCGATATAGCCATTCCGTAGTAAACACACTTTAAAAGTACCTATTATCGTCATTTACGATACCTTGCCACAAAATGAGGTTGTGTTTGGGTCGGTTAGATGTAGCTCTATGCAAAATTCAAATTCAAATTCTGAGGGGGTCGGGTTCAAAGTGTACGTTGTTTTCAGCCTTTGATATGAAATTCATCATATATTGATAGATAGATAATATATAATACCCACCTATGCGACCTGACAGAGAAAATTTAATTATTCGCTCAAATATTAATATATTTTGTTCAAACAAAAGGTGACTGGAGGGTGTCGTGAGGTCGCTATCCCCGTACCCCCATCCTTAAATTTCGGGGACGCCCCTTTATTTTCTTGTTTGTGACCTGTCTTTTTTTGAGACTTGAGATGTGAAACAGCTTACTGAATATAAAATTTTCTCAAAATTGGAATTGACCACAAAATTTCTCTATTAGTGACTAGAGATAGCTTACAGAATTTGCCTATTAATTTGATTTAATTTAACGAAGAATAGTCTATTAAGTAAGATTTGAATTGAGACAAATAAAACTAGTGTTTTCTAGTTAAAAAGCTGATAACTCGCGATTCTTAATTTATCATATAAGGCATTTCATATTTTTTTTTTAAATCTTAAACTAAAATAAATTTAAATGAAATAAGCTCATTGGCCCTTAATCATGGTAGTTACTTGACACGCGTTTTAATTAAAATCTTTACATAACTTGAAAAGACGTTTAAAATGTTGGTCAATTATGGCCATATTAAGTAAAACCTTATGTTAAAATGAAAAGTAACAGGGTGTCCTAATGAAAAAAATGAAGTTGGTTGCTGGTATAAAGAAATTGTTTATGTTTCGCAAGGTCAACCTGTGTCAACTATTATAGTCACAAACCATACCATAGCTGTTGCAATAAGCGAAAAAAGCGAAACTTAAGTATGGAGTAAGCGTTATGACATCGGCCAACTATAGACAAAAACCGTGATTTTAACATACGTATTAGAATGAAATTGTCGTATAAACTCCGTCTTAGAAAACATGAAACAATGTTTATTTTAAAATCATGTTTAAGTAGATAAAACTATACAGTGCACTCGCGATAATATGAACACCCTGAAATATGAACACCCCAAAACAGTGTACGAAAATAAACTATATTGTACAGTACTATTTCGTTTTGTTTCTTACTTTCATAATTCAAAACAAAACAAAACCCAACGGCTCAGTTCACTTTTCAATTATAAAATACTTTTTTTGAAAATTACAGGAAAATCAGAAAACAAAACTAAACCACTTTTTATGTACTTATGCATTTGTAGTGATTATAACAGCAAATTGACATAGGGACTTCTCTTTTTGCTCATGACCGTACTTATAACGCTTAGTAAAGCTCAGCATGCATATTGCAAGTGGAGGCATCCTTTGAGAGCAGGGATGGGCAGTTTCGGCAGAGAGTGGTCGTTGCATGCGTGGAATTATTTACAACAGCGTGCGAACGAAGCAGGTGCGCGTATAGTGATGACGAAATCTTCGCCCGCTGGGCGACGCTACCAGGCTTGCTTGAGGGTAAGAGGCCAAACAGAATCAGTCCGTGAATACGTCAGATACGTGACGTACGTCAATCTTAGAGCAAATTCTATTTTGACGTATCCGTCGTATCTGGTGTTACGCATACAAACACCCGAAGTCTACTTCTCTGAGTCTGCTGAACGCTTGAACAGTTCACCTTGGCTACATTCTTGGGAGTTGCACTATTGAGGCGCACGGACAGTGATAGAACGCATTATCTCCTGCCGCAGTTGCAACCATCCGCCGGCGAAAGAGACGGTGGAGCAACTGCTTTGCGATTGTAATTAATACGGGATGCACAAACGTTTTAAAGGCGGAATCTTCAGCCATTCTTAAAGGCCTTCCGTTTTTTGTAAATAATTATACGATGGCATTTTCTATTTTTTCTCTGCTAACGATTTGAGTTATTTTGAACTCCCCGCCACCATCTCTGCTATTACTTTTTTTTACCAAATAGTCTTGGTATATTTTGAACTGAAAATTTTTCAAATGCCTTTCTAAATTGCCCGCGTGGCTATTTAAAGCTTTGCCACCGCAGTTTTCAAACTTGCATATGGCATTGTCATTATCAAAATCGAAGAGTTTGCGCAGTATACTATTTTTCGGTAGCGGTATTTTTGAGTTAGTTTTAGAGCGAAGTTAATTGTGAAATACAATATTTTTTTTAAGTTAAAGTTTCAATTTGTAACGTTTGTGTGTACAAATAAATATTTGTTGGAATTGTCACAAACAAAAGGCAAACGTTTGGAAAATGTAACAAAATGTACAAAACCAAAAAGACATGATACACGATGAGCAAATGTACAGTATTTTGTACTGTTTATTTTCGTTTCCTGCCCCAAAATATGAACACCGTTTCGCTTCCATTGAGTACTCTAAAATATGAACTTTTGGTCAAAGCTCTAAAATATGAACACTATTGATTTTCAAATTTCTAACGAATTATAAGAGCTTAATAAACTGGCGAATCCCCTAGTTATTAAAATATAAAATGTACATAACCGTCGCTGAGAAATACTTGCGTTCACATGCTTTGCTTTCTTTTATGGTCAGTCCTCAGTAGAAATTTTCAACGTACATAGTTATTTGGTCATGAACAAAAGAAACAACAAAAGCGGATTACTGATTTTTTTTGACGTGAACTTAATTTTTTTCAAAAATTAAACAGAATGCATATGAGTTTTTGTAAAACTTACTTTTTACTTACTAATTTTTTATTTTTGTCATGTGAAAAAATTAATAAACGTTTAATTTCCGGTTTTTAATAAAAAATAAATGTGCCTAAAACTAATTAAATAGAATATTTTTAAATTAAGTTGACTTTCGTAAATATGAACAATCTCGTAAAATTGAACAGGCCTGGGGTGGCTTTCCGTAATTCGATAGTCGACACTCGTTGGCTCGATACTTCAAAATGATATCGAACTCTCAACGATGCCGTTTTGGTTTCCGTATTTCGACAAAGGCACTATCGTTTTCATATTTCAGGACATGTGCAGAAAGTACTTAAATTTTTAAGGAAGTGTTCGGAAAGCACTTTCTGGCTGTCAAAATCTGTGTGTAAAAATAAAAATAAGGAGTAATTTGAAACCGTCAAATGTATAATTGGCGTAATTTTTTGATTTTGACGATTTTTGTGCGGAAAACTCTTCAGTTAATAGAAGGAGGATAAGAGATTCATCAAATCCTATGGAGTTGCCAGAAATATAGTAAGGTTTATACACATTTTCGAAAAAAGAGCAATATCTATTATTTAATTTCTATTTCATAGCTTCCAAACTAAATATCGTCTAACCAAAGAGGTATTTATGTACATATGTTCTCAGTTAAATAAAGTTAAGGGAAGTCATAAGAAGCACATATATTCCTCCAATCATAAGACTAGCAGCGACATTGGAGATATTAGCTGGTGGCGGTTACCAATGGCAAACTGGCGGCTCACACACAGCTCCAATGGGACACAGTACGCTGTCGAAGATATTTCGGCACACATTAGCCGTGTTTTTTTTATCGGCGTCTGCGTTTGCGCTTAATATTTGTATGGACCGCTAAGCGCACAACTTTATCTGCAACTACGAAATAGTGGCTGATAAAATCAGTACTTCCAAGAAGTTTCCATTCATTTTGCAAACTGCCTTACCAACTTCCAGTAATCTGTTTATCATCCCTTAATAATAACCGGAATGTCAACAGAGGAAATGTATGTGTGTATGCGCGTTGATAATGGAATAACCGCAATTGCGGATGACCGTTTTTTTTTAGTCGCAGACGCAGATGTATATGCGTGTAAAAAAAAACAGGCCTATTATTACCCATGGAAGAACATCTATCAGACAATGGATAAATTTTTAAAAAGACTTTCAGCCATGTAAGGAATGGTTCAATCAATCCACAATCTCCATAAATTCAACTAATAGCTTCAGTTGAGTAGCGTTCGTCTGTTGACTCCTAAATAAATAGGTTAACAAAATTTAAAATTATAAAAATTTTAAATTTTCAACTTACATTTTATTGCGTTAGCAGCTGCGAAAATTGAAAACGAGAGCAAAAGTGGTGTCGAACGGTTTATATCGAACGTTCGATACAACGCGACGATATTTTTGCTTACAGAAAGCAAAAACGATACTTCGATACTCGTTTTTGCTCGATATCGAATTACGGAAAGCCACCCCTGGTTTTAATTAGTTTATATTATTGCGAGTCCACTGTATTTTAATTTGACTGTGATTATGGGCCCAACTAAAAAACACCCAAATTGCGGTTAGGGCTCGATATACTCCTGGCACAAATATATGTATTTTATTAAAAAAAAAAAAATATATATAATAAAAATGGATTCTTCTTCTTTTGTAGGATCCAAAAATAAAAAAAAATTATAATTTATAAAAATTATAATTATAAACCACAATTATGAAAAATGTAAATTCCTGTCACGAAATGGTTTAATTTTCAAAAATGACGGAAATGTGTACCATACTAAAATATAAAAATTATAATTTTTACCCCTTCGGAAAATGAAAAAAGTCGAAAAAGCCAGATGTTGAAAAACATGCCGTACAAGAATATCTGACTAATATAAGACTAATTGGTCCATTTCATGCCCAAAAGGGAGTATCGGACAGATTCCCGCGTACGGTCCGTCAAGTGGACATTCAACACCTAAAAGGCTACAGAAAATAAATTCTACTTATCCCAACTATGCCTTTAGCGGAATCAGTTGTAGCCTACTGTAGACGGAAGGTATTGATCCCGGATTACTCTTTTTAGCGATCAGGAGCACGATTTTTTGCAGGGAATTTACATAAGGAACATGCGTATAATTTAAGAAAAGCAGAAAACACAGTTATTAAATAGAATAGTAAAAATGCAGGAGTTTGTCCGAAAAGTGCATATGTTGATTAAGGGGTAGAACTTTAAGTGGAACAGAAGTATTAACATAAAAACTCACGTAACTTTCAAGTACATACTTTATTTATAGAAAAGTCCAAAATGTTGTTACACCTCAAAATAAATTCAAGCTTTTGGGTTAATTTACAGTTAAAGAGAAATTGTGAAACAAAGTGAGGTGAATAATCCACCAAACCAAAGAACGTAAAACACAAAGAAGGTCCAACGCAACGAATAGTGGGAAACATTAAACCATCAATTCGAGGGTAGGTAATTCACCACTGGGGAAATGTGCGTTTAAATCGCGAGTTTTAAAGCTATTCGTACTTTTATTTTTAAACAAAATAAACATTTAGACCTTTTTGTAACTCCAACTACAATTTTTTGTGTAAATATTTAATTAAAACACGGTAAATTGAAGTAATTTAAACGTAGGTACAGTGGTGAATTATCTACCATAGATTCGACAGTTTCTATTGCATTCGCTGTTGGACCTTCTTTGTACATTTACGTTCTTGGACCAAACAGTGTTTTTATTGTTGTTTATTTTAAGGCATTGAATATATGTATGTATATGTTTACTGTATGTATAAGGTGCAGTGAAATAATGCCCCCACAGAAAGAAGTTTCCGTTCAATAAAAATTTGATCACGAAGCCGGTGTTGGATCAGCTAAGAATTATTTTTTTAAGGCCATATGGAACCAAACAGAATCAGTCAAGCGGGCGTTGTTTCATAAAAAAGGAAAAAGAAAAAAAACGACCACTGTCGTGATTTCCCCCAGCCGTTATTTCACTGCACCTATGTATGTATGTATGTATACCTTGATTTTGAAAAATTTATATTTTTGTAATTATTCAGGTCGCTATTAAAATTATTGACAAGAGCCAGCTGGATTCTTTAAACTTGCAAAAGGTATACCGAGAAGTCGAAATAATGAAACGATTGAACCATCCACACATTATTAAACTTTATCAGGTAATTTAAAGCTTTTTAAACATACATATATGTACCACGCTCAGTATTTGACCGCTTTGTTAAATTTTGATTTAGTAGTGTACGAATCCTTGCAATAGGGTCAGAATTTGTGAAATAGCACAACAAAATGGACGTCTTAATTTTTTATCATTATGTAGTAAATATGATTCTTTTTCATCTCAATAATTTTTCACCATTTTTCGATTTTATTAATTTTTTTTCTTATCGAAGCTCTAGTTATGTGAAAATTTCGATAACTTTTTAAACAAACCATTGTAACTTTCAAGCCGATTGACCGATTTGGACGAAAATTTGTGATATTGTAGGGACTGAATCAGGCTTTAGATGACTAAACTTAAATTCTAATTTTTCTTATTATTGATATTATTTTTTAATATAATTATTTAAAAAGAATTTTTTTTTCTGTTCTGCCCCTTATAAAAAATGTCAAATCCACAAAAAAATTTATTTAGGACTTATAATCAAAATAATGGTGATACTTTGTATAATAATTCAGGGCGTTCGCCATTTTATGGCACACGCTTTACTCTAAACTAAATGAAAACTAAAATAAGCCATCGAATTTGTTGTCAGATGACATTAATTTTTATATTTAAGAGCAAATATGTACATACAATCAATTAAAACAAGTCATGGACCATAAAAATTTCAGAATCTGAAGTTTCTCTGCACTCAATTTGCTTTATGAATGATACATCCGCGTTTCCTTTATAATCTTCGCTTTTTTAAAACTTGTTTCGAGTTTTCTTTCTTGTGTGGACTATGGTCAAATGATCAGGCTACACTCCATCCCTATGTCATATATTATAACAAGTAAGGAAGTCTAAGTTCGAGTGAACCGAACATTAAATACCCAGCGTTAGTTTTCAAAACGAGATACAAATACCATGACTTGGCAATGATATAGGCCCTAGAATCTTATTTGAAATTTTCTATATCAAAAAGGGGGCGTGGTTATCATGCGATTTCGCCCATTTTAAACACCAACCTGCCTTGGCCAGAAAGTAACCTGTGTACCAAATTTCATGCGAATACCTCAAGTTTTACTCAACTTATGTTAATTTATGTTATTTTCGATATCGAAAAGTGGGCGTGGTTATCATCCGATCTCGACAATTTTCACAGCAGCTCACCTTGCCCAGAAAGTAACCTTTATGCAAAATTTCATGCAAATATCTCAGTTTTTACGCAAGTTATGTCAATTTATGCGATATCGAAAAAGGGGGCGTGGTTATCATCCGATTTCGCCCATTTTCAATAGCAACCTACCTTGGCCAGAAAGTAACCTGTATGCAAAATTTCATGCAAATATCTCAATTTTTACTCAAGTTATCGTGTACACGGACGGACAGACCGACGGACGGACATGCCTTAATCAATTGCTCTTTTCAACCTAAGAACTTTCATATATGGAAGCCTATATCTAACTCGATTATTTTACGCCGTTACATAGTACCGTTATGTGGACAAAATTATAATACCCTTGTACTAGTACTAGTACGCTGGGTATAAAAATAAAATTACAACATTGAACGAGTGCTTCGTAGTAGTATCAGAGGCGAGTAACCATAACACTGCTGCAGCTCACTTATTCAACACGAAAATGATAAATCATTAACAACTAATTTTTGGTATGGAAAATGTGAAGAAATTATATTTCAACTTCTACTAATTTATTACACTTCGAAGCCGATTTGAATATTGGGAGCGAGTGGCATTTTTTCGCCCCCTCACACGGAAAAGGTGCTTGTGATGGGGTTGGAGGCACTGTGAAAAGGTGCAAAGGGCATCTCGTGCAAGTTTGAAAACGCCTCTTAATGACCAAATAACTACACCGTATCAATTGTTCTTGTGGGAAAATCAATATTTCGATAACATTGTGTTTGAATTTACTTCTAAAATTGAGCATGAGGCACAAGAAAGAAAACTCGAAACAAGGTTTAAAAAAGCGAAGATTATAAAGGAAACGCGGATGTATCATTCATAAAGCAAATTGAGTGCAGAGAAACTTCAGATTTTGAAATTTTTATGGTCCATGACTTGTTTTGCTCTTAAATATAAAAATTAATGTCATCTGACAACAAATTCGATGGCTTATTTTAGTTTTCATTTAGTTTAGAGTAAATCGTGAGCCATAAAATGGCGAACGCCCTGAATTATTATACAGAGTATCACCATTATTTTGATTATAAGTCCTAAAGTAAAAGTGGCTCGGAAAATTTTTTTGTGGATTTGACATTCTTGGATGTGTGCTGTCATAATACATATTTTTCGAAATTTTTATAAGGGGCAGAACTGAAAAAAAATTCTTTTTAAATAATTATATTTAAAAATAATGGCAATAATAAGAAAAATAAGAATTTAAGTTTAGTCATCTAAAGCCTGATTCATTCCCTACAATATCCCAAAGTTACAACGGTTTGCTTAAAAAGTTATCGAAATTTTCACATCACTAGAACTTCGGTGATTTCACAAATTTGACCCAAAAAAAAAAATATTCGGGGCCTTCCCGCAAATTTAACGTAAGCGACATATTTTCCGAAATTCAGTTTTTAATGCAGAACTGTTCTAGTTCCATTAACACGTCACCTGAAGAAATTTGGGATCACTATTAGTCATAGCTACGGAAATAAAAAACTTTTGATTTTATAATAAGCTACATTCACTTTTTCAGTAGGGACTCCCGATAATGATTATTTTTATAGTTCTAATAAAAGAAATCAAAGGCTTACCGGTATCGGAGAACAGCTTAAAGTACACGAATATGCATGTCTCGTTATGCTCTAGGGAAATCTGCATTGATTGAAAAAATTTGAGCGAAGCCTATATAAATTACATCTAATCAATCCCCTCTGAGTTTTTTCTCTTAATTTTTATAAGTTTGCTCAGCCGTTATCATTAACTATGATTTTAATAAATTTTTCTTCAATCATAATCAATGTCTTCGATTTGTATCCATATTCTTCAAGAATAATCTTTAGCTTAGATTTTTATCAATTTTCTTCAAACATAATCAATCGAAAAACTCGAAATAAAACTCAAAAAGGAGTGGTTAGATGTAAATTTTTTTCAATCAATTATTGCTAATAGTTGAAGCTGTAGATATACATTTACTATAAAGTTACTATAAACAAATACATATCGCTTCCCTAGTTCAACAACGACGCAATTGTAAAATATAAAGTTTTGGTGAAGCAAGTTTCAATATTTGTCCGCGCATACGTTATTCACGATTGGAACAACTTCGCAAGCGTCTAGCGCGAAAACTATTTGTAATACAATTATAAAATTGATACACAGCAATAATTAGTACTTTTTAAAGCTTTTGTGAGCGTTATCTCGAAACTTTAAAATTGACAATTGCGTCGTTGTTGAACTAGAGAAGCGATATGTATTTGTACATTGTCTAGTGCAGTTACTTTTGCTCGGTAGGTTTTGTGCTAGGGCTTTAACACTCCAGTAGTCGCGCGTTCTACAATAGTAGAACACTTATGCATATTGTTGAATATTATCATTTAGTCATGGTGAATCATATATATATTCTCATTAATCTTCTGTAACTATCCAATTAACATATCGCACACTAAATCAAAAAGAGTCACAACTCAAAATCCGAGTAACTTTCAGATAATTGCTTCTGGATCGCACAAAAGTGATTTGATTTTTAAAAACTTGACATCACTGTGCTCTTTAAAGAGTAACGATAATAGTCAAAAAGAAAAATATTGTAAGTACTGGCTGCACTACTTTTTATTAGGCAATCTATGCCAAGAAATCGACCTAAAAAAATTTTGAGTTGTGACTGTTTTTGATTTAGGGTGCGATATATACCCGATTTCTACACATGTCATAGAAATTTGAACCCAACAGCAGGGATGCAAACCGCTCCGTAAATCTCTGCGGTTCGGTTCAGTGGTTCGAACCACTTCCCGAAAATCTGGGTGGTCAGGTTCAGTGGTTCGAACCATCTTGTTAAACCTTATATCAACCCAACCAAAAACTAAAAAGAAAAAATTTGAAAAAAAGCTATTAAAATAAAAATTTTAAGGAAATATAATTTTTAAGAGTTTTATAAAACTTTGTTAACTTTTATAAATATGGTGATAAATGTATAAAAATAAAACGCTTTGTTATTGTCATTTATAGATAACGTCAGAACCTTTCGCAAACGTCAAGCTGTGTAGTTGTGTTTTTATTTTGTTCTGTGCTTTTATCTAAAAATTTAATCATATTTGTCATATATCTGGAAATTTTGAAGTTAAGATTAAAGTTAATAAGTTGAATACTTAATGTGCTTCACTACTTGTTGTGAAAAGTGTAAATTTTTGATAAATTTCTGAAAATTAAATAATTACAAATTCATTCTATTGAATTTGTGTGTGCCGAGTTGTGTTTTTGGATATTGTATTTGTTGCTTTTAAAAGGCTTACATTTTACATTGTATTTGTTGTGTGCTGACTTGCTTTTCTTTTTCTCACTCCTTTTTCCTTACAGCTGTTTGCGTGGTTTGTTAAACGTCAAGTACAGTGTGTTTAAAACTGTTCGCTCAGTACATTGCCTTCCAAACTGCCAGGGTTGTTTTTATAGATTTTTTATTTTTAACTACTAAATTTTTGAATTTTATAATTTTTATAATTTTTCATAATTATTAATAACATAATGTCGTCCACGTTTGAAAATTGTCAGATAAAAAGCGAGTCGGAGCGCTTTGTAGCATGCTGGCTGTGTGATGCACTTGTCCACGCAAAGTGCACTGGCTTAACTGGTAGAACAGCTGATATTATTAATGATGGAAAAGGTCTGCGCTGGTCTTGTTCAAAATGTAGATCGAAAACGGTTCACTTTTTGACTAAAGATTCTGACTCGATGATTGTTTTGGGTGATTTTAACCTACCTCATATATCGGGGAAGTTAGTCGATGGAAATATTATTCCAAATCCACCCAGACCGGGCTACAATGACTTTTTAGATGGAATTAATCAAATAAACGTTGCAGCAAACAAGTTTGGCAAAGTCTTAGATTTAGTTTTTGTCGATGATAAAAATAAATTTTCTGTAAGTCGTTGCGATCCGCCAGTTTTACCAGAAGACCTTTACCATCCTTCTATGGAAATAGTCTACGAAACCATAAGTAATGGCCAAAGTGAACAATGTTACTCGAGTAGTAGCTTTGATTTTAACTTTTCCAAAGCCAACTATAAAAAACTAAATAAAGAACTGTCTGAATTAACTTGGCCTGAATTTAGTGGTGATATCGATCTAAACGTTACAATTCTTATTAAATAAGCATTACTTACTGTATTCCATTCTACCTCAGAAGTACATCGACTTAAATAAAGAGTGTTATAAGTCTTACATTTCGAGACCTTATTCTCAATCCAAAGTCGTTTTATGGTTTCGTAAACTCTAAACGTAAAGTAGCGGGATTTCCCTCAGCCATGAAACATCAAGACATTATATCTAGCGACAGTCAAGATATCTCAAATTTCTTTGCGCAATTTTTCACTTCAAACTATTCTTCCGTCACCAGTTCTGACTTTCAAAGTTATCCTTATAATCTGCACGACAAAAATGTAATTAGTTCTCCAACTATATGTGCCAAAGATGTTCTAATCTATCAACATTAAAAGAATCTTATAAATACGGTCCTGATAGGATTCCTTCGTGTTTCTTGAAAAAGTGTGCGAACCATATTTATCAGCCCCTCACCAATTTATTCAATCTATCACTAAGGTGTGGGGTTTTTCCAAAAGCATGGAAAGAGTCGTTTCTTCTACCGCTACATAAAAGCGGAAGCAAGGCTACTATAGAGAACTATCGTGGCATAACAAAGCTTTCTGCCATCCCGAAATTGTTTGAAGCTATCGTTACAAATCAGCTAACGAATCCTATATCTACCTTGATTTCTGACTGTCAACACGGGTTCTGTAAGGGAAAGTCCACCGTTACGAATTTACTTGAGTTTACAAGTCATGTTACAAATGGTTTTAGAAAAAATCTGCACACCGGCGTTATTTATACTGACTTTAGCAAAGCTTTTGACAAAGTGTGTCACCCTTTACTTATTTACAAACTTGATAAGTTGGGGTTCCAGCTGGGCCTCAATCGCTGGATATCTTCTTACCTTAGTGACAGGACACAAAGAGTAGTGTTTAAAAATTGTTTATCCGATGTCATTTATGTCTCTTCAGGAGTTCCTCAAGGAAGCCATCTTGGCCCGATTCTGTTCTTGTTGTTTATAAATGATATTTCTGCAGTAATCAAATTTTCAAAAATGTTAATGTATGCTGACGATGTAAAGCTTTTCATGTCAATTGGGACTTTTGAAGATAGAAAAAGGCTTCAATCAGATCTAGATTCACTAGTTACTTGATGCGATTTAAATTATATGCCGCTTAATCTTAAAAAATGTAAATACATGCGTTTTTCGCGTGGAACCTTGCAGACGGCTTCCTATACAATACAAAATTATAATCTTGAGGAAGTGTATGATTTTGTTGACCTGGGGGTCACTATGGACGACAAGCTCAGTTTTAACCGCCATATTAACGTAACAGTCAATAAGGCTAAAGGTGTTCTTGCATTCGTTAAACGATGGTCTAAAGAATTTAGCGACCCTTATGTAACTAAAACTCTCTTTACTACATTAGTCAGACCGATACTTGAATACGGTTCTATAATTTGGAACCCGCGGTACCAGGTCCACGTGGATCGCTTAGAATCAGTTCAAAAACAATTTTTACTATTTTCCTTAAGAGATCTTCACTGGGATCATTTGTACAATTTACCACCGTATACGAGTCGCTTAAAACTAATTAATCTTCACACCCTTTCTAGCCGAAGAGAAATGCTTGGAATTGTTTTTATGGTCAAATTACTAAATGGTTCAATCTCGAGCCCGTTTCTTCTGAGCGAAGTGAACTTCAATGTGCCCTCTCGTCCATCATAGCATTTTAAAACAATTATCTTGAAACAGTGCCGAACTAATTTTGAATTAAATGAGCCTTTTCGTTGTTTGTGTCAAGATTATGACTCCCATTCTGGTGCATTTGATATTTCGGACTCACTCTGTAGCATAAAAGAGTCAATTCTTTCTCTCCTAAATACTTAGCATCAAATTGTTTTCTCATTCTTTGAGTCAACAATAACTTTCTTCTGTTAACTAATTATTTGCAAATTGTGTAATCTATCTTATATTTACTTTACTTAGCTGATGAGGTTTTCTCTGTAGCTGAGCAGTTCTAGATCTCGACGATT
This sequence comes from Sphenella marginata, assembly GCA_951509765.1. Lineage (NCBI taxonomy): Eukaryota > Metazoa > Arthropoda > Insecta > Diptera > Tephritidae > Sphenella > Sphenella marginata. Next base: position 43,438,685 of record OX608081.1, on the reverse strand, counting down.
AACAAACCAAAGCCTTTCGATGACTCGGCACGAACGAACAACCCGCGCGCTATGCGGATGCGCCCCTCTCGCCGGTCGGGCGGCATATGGTGGGTAATCCGATGGGAATTAAAAAAAATATATATATATCTCCAAAAAGTTATAATAGCAATGCCATACTGAAAATTATTATTATGAAATGATACATATTATTACTGAGATTAAATTCATTTCAATTTATCAAAAATTTACATTGATTAGAAAAAAAAAATACTTTTTTGTTTTCGTCACACGTAGTGGTCAATTGATGAAATGAAATGAATAAAAATTATAGAATATAAACTGCAAAAACCATCAGCCTATTTAGTATTTAAGTTTATCAAAAGAATGTATTCTAACAAGTCTCCATCTAAATTTGGCCTAAACTGATAAAATAAATTTTAAAGTGGAAATTTTATAAACTTTTGATCTATTTATTGTCCGAATACTAGATTCTACGTTTGCATAAAAGCAAGTAAATGCAGATCTTAATATAAAATCTCAGTGGAGAATTAATTTAATACAATTATTAATATTTGTGCAAAATGCCGCCATCTGAATGTAAAAAATGCAGGGCGAAGTTAGTACAAAATGACGATTCGATATTATGTGCGGGATGCGCGGGAGGCTGTGGTGGTTTCTTTTGCATTAAGTGCAGTAACTTAAAAAGACAAGAAATTAAATAAATGAGTGAAAATGTAAACATTAAATGATTTTGCAATCAGTGCAGCGTAAGTGACACAAACACGAAATTTATTGAAATTAAACATTTAATTCAAAATTGCGACCAAAAAAAGTTCGGAAAGGCGGAGATAAAAGACATAATAGAAGAAGTATTGTTTAATAAAATGTCTCAGTTGAAAACAAGTTTGATTACGAACATAATGTGGAAATTAAAATAAATCAAATGAAAAAAGACGTATTAGCAGGCTTATCTAAAGTAATAGAGAATAAATACGAAAAGTTAAACGAAGTTTGGTGGGACACTAATATAAACAGCAACACAACAGCAATTAATAATATTACATATGCACAAGCAGCCACACAAAGTGAGAACAGAATCATTATTAAACCGAAAGACAAAACAAAGAAAAATAAACACACAAAAGTAGCGCTAAAAGCAGTAATAGAGCCAACCGAATGTCATGTCACCAAAGTAAGAGATATAAACAACGGCGACATTGTCGTGCAATGTAAAAACAATGAATCATGCGAATTATTGCAAAAGAAGATAGAGGAACGAATTGGAAACGAATTCGATATGAAGAAAACAAAAGATATGAGGGAGATTAAGAAAGTATTTAAAATTGTTGGATTAACAGAGAGGCTAAGTAGCGAACGATTTGTAGAATGCATAACAAAACAAAATACTATATGTGAGGGTAAAGAGTTCAAATTGGTAAAAGTTTTTGAAAACTTGAGTAGAAGAGAAGAATGCTTTAATGCTCTTGTTGAAACTGATGCAGAAACATTTGGAAATATTGCCAAACAGAAGAGAATCAATATGAGCTAGAAAAACTGAACTGATGTTTATATCAAGAAAGAATAATGCTAATATCGGAACTATCAATATAAATAATTCGGCAATAGAAAGGGTGCAAAAGATCAAATACCTAGGTATCATAATAGATAGTAAATTAAAATTTTATGCCGATATTGATCATACTATAAGTAAAATAGCTACAAAGATATGGTTTATTAAAAGAACCTGCAAAAGTATAAGTAGTTTCTATAAAGTCAAAGTATATAGATCTATAGTTGAACCCTTTTTTATCTATTGTCCTACAATTTTCTTTACTATAAAAAATTCTCAGATTGATAAACTGCAAAAGATGCAAAATAAAGCTAACTATGCGTTTCATATTACTAAAACGGTCCGATAATCCTATACAAGAAATGTTAAATAAGTTAGTTTGGATGAGCATCAAACAGCAAATATTTTTTTACACGATGAAATTTATTTTCAACATTAAGATTGGTAATTTGCCTGCTTATATTAAAACGTACGTAAAATTTAACTACGAGGTCCATGATAGACATACGAGACTGAGATATGATTTTAATTTACCAAATTACAAAACCGAATCAGAAAAAAACAGCCTTTTCTAAAAAGAGTTAAAATGCTTCAATGAATTGCCTGAAAGTATTAAAAATTCTGATAATCTAATGTTTAACAAGTAAGGAAAGGGCTGTCTTCGGCTGTGCCGAAGTCTTTATACCTTTCATGAATATGCACAACTTTTCTAAGTGTCCGCTCCTTACTTACAATTACTTACAAACTCTCCAAAACTGTTAATTTAAAAATACATAGCCAAACACATTTATCGGAGCAATCGGTAATATGGTAGCTATATGTTATGTAAGTCCGATCTGTATGATTTTCACTACACACATTACTCATATAATAAGGACCAAACCTGCTTCTATTTGCCCAATTTATAGCCCAAAACCCATTTATCGAAACTATCGATTATATGGGAGATATATGTTATGTTGGTCCTATCTAGGTGATTTTCACTACACACATTACCCATATAATATGTACTAAACCTGCAAAATTTCGCTCTCATAGCTTTTTGATTGCAAGAGTTATAGGCCGAATCCCATTTATCGGAACAATCGATTGTATGGGAGCTATGCGTTGTATTGGTCCGAACTTGCTGGTTCCGACAAATGATTAATCCTATGCAAAATGGCGCCTGCTTGCAAAATTTCATCGGGATATCTCTAAAACTGAGGGACTAGTTTGCGTTCAAACAGACGGACGGACAGACGGACAGACGGACATGGCTAAATCAATCTAATGTTTATATTATACAATAATACATTTTTTTATATCCAATGTTAAATAACTATTAGTTTAAGGATTTGTTTTTGAACTAAACTTAAAAAGTCGTAATAAATAAGTAAATAAATAAAATACTCTTTGGACCGACACTTGTGTGGCAGGAGCTACCAGAATAATCTCAGCAATTTTTCTTAATTCTTGCTAAAATTTGTTTTCCAGAATTTAAAAACGTCTGAATGCGGAGAAAGACGTTTTATATTATCGAAACAATTAATGAAGTCCACTAAAGTTTACCTATCTGGTAAACTTCAGTTTTATTTAACTTTTCTAGAATGTATTCCAGCTCATCGTAATGACTTATGTATGTAAAATCCGTGTATCTTACTCCTGTAAAATTTTAGTTATTTGAATAGTACTGGGGATCGCGAAGTCAGTGTTGGATCGGCTAAGAGTTATTTTATTGAAGCGTGAAATACTGTGGATCGCTTACCCGGCGCTGGAAAATAGGATTAATTAAGTTATAAATTTCTTTTCACATTAGCGTCCTTTTTTTATCACATATACATATGTATATTTAATGAAATATATATATTTTAAATTTGGGAGTTGGAGCTATTCTGCATCTAATCCGATTTTATATATATTAATTTGCACGAAGGCTATCATTTAGAAATCGATCCAAAGAATTTTGCAATAAAAGTGGTATCAAATGAAAGAGGGACCTCTCCTGATCACAAATATATATATCCTAGGGTGCGAAAATGTATAGTTTTGGAGTTATTTCATGTTAAAGGTTGAAAATTTGCCCAACTTCCACAGCAAATATCACCTTTATTTTCGCACTTTTTCTTAAATATGTATACGCGTATGTGTGTATTGAATAAAATACTACCTACATTAATCATTTTTTGCAAAAACTCACAATTAAATAAATTAACACTCGCGCTTCCATTTTTTATTACTGTAGTTATATATGTGATGTACATGTTTTGTTTGGCATTACACACTTGTGCTGCCACATCTACAAAAAAAAAGGTGCCTTACTATATTGACCCCATTCATTTACATATGCATAGAATAGTAATAGGGAATTAAAAACTACGCGGAAGGACATCACCGTGGCGGTAGCCACGGCTATGGCACACACCCGGAGTGGGCATGGCGTAGCCCAGTGTTATTTTTTGAAGCGCGGCCGAAGGCCGCTAATGCGGAAAGATGTTCTGCACATAAAAACATGGATCGGACCCTGGAACCTCTTATTGTGGGTACTTTATATTTTTCAGCTCTGGCATCACTGTTTTGTTATGACACAAACAGTATCCTCACATACATGGAAAAAAATGTGCGAGAAAATGGAAGCGCGATTGCTATTTTATTTAATTGTGAGATTTTGCACAAAATATTGAAAAATTATTGCTAAAAATGATTAATGTGGGTGGTATTTTATCTAATACACACATACGCGTATACATATTTAAGAAAAAGTGCGAAAATTAAGGTATATTTGCTGTGGAAGTTGGGCAAATTTTCAACCTTTAACATGAAATAACTCCAAAACTATACATTTGCGCACCCTAGGATATATATACATATTTGTGATCAGGAGAGGTCCCTCTACCATCCTGAAAAAACCGTTTTTTCCTATCAATTGGATCCCTCTCTAAAAGTTTGCCTGCACGAATCTTATGGATAAAACACTATCTTTTTTTCCCACTAGGTAGTCAAACCGTGAATAATTAAAGTTTCCGCTTGCTGGCAACGCCATGGGCTTTCAGTTTTGCATGTTTTGTTTTGTTTATGACAAAACAGTGATTGCAATTTTTAAGAAAATTTATGTTTTAGGAATGCAATTTTGAACCGAACCGAACTACATTTTTTAAGCGGTTTTTGGTTGGTTTCATACATCTCCGAAAAAAAAATGATTCGGTTCGTGGTTCGGTTAAAAATCTGAAAAATCGCTGCCCAAAAGTGATGTTCTACAACTGTAAAACGCGCGACTACGGGCGAGATTTTTTTTTTGTGTGTTGTGGTCGAACTTATCTGTTGTAAGTAAATTTTTTAATGTTGTTATAACATGTGGAGTTTTTGAGAAGCTTAGTAGTAACTATACTATAGACTTGGCTTCGCGAAGTCAAGAAGAAATAATTTGTAGATGAGCACTGTTGATGAAGATATTGTGGAGAACTGTTGGAGTAGAATATCTATGGAAACCATTCAAAATCCTTTAGCAATTAAAAAAGAAACTTGTTTGGGTTCAAACGCTTCTTCCGAGTTGAAGCCAGGTCCTTAAGTATTTGAAAATTATTCCTTCTTTTATTTTATTTTAATTCGACACTAACAACAAAGCGGTCGACTAATGGCAAATGTAAAGCATACTATTATAAATAATAAAGTATAACAAAAGTAAACTACACATAACAAAATAAACTTAAGTATGAGTACTCCTCCCTCTTAGGGATTTTGGTGGAGAACTTGGTAAGTATTTGTGCCGTGGCCTATAGGTGTGGTGTAGTCCACGGTTTTCAGATTTTGGGGTATGGTCTCTAAGATCTTTGCGTGTCCAAATCTGGTGTCATACCATCGTTGAACAGCGCTCAGCCTTACTGTGCTATAGCTTGCTTGGAGTTTAACGTACAAGTCAACCGGGAGTAGGTTGATCATGACCTCCAAAGCTTTGGTAGGCGTGGATGGAAGTGACCCCGTAATAAGCACCGCCGCAGAACGGTGTACTCTACCCATCCTTCCTATGATGCTGTTACGTTCTAGTGCAGGCCACCATACAACAACACCATAGAAGAGGATGGGTCTAACCACAGCGGCCAATGCATCACCCGGGGGTTCAAACCCCATATCTTCCCCACGGCTGCTTTGGATGCATATAGGGCAGTGATAGCTTTTCGGGATCTGTCCTCAACATACTTGTTCCAGTTGAGTTTGCTATCTAAGATAACGCCGAGGTACCTGACCTCTTGAGAGAGCGTGAGCCTGACCCCGGGGTGGTGTAAAAGCTGGTACTTTGTATTTTCTAGTGAAAAGGACCATTTCCGTTTTAATGGGATTTACGCTAAGGCCGCTTACCATAGCCCAGTCCTTCACGAGGTTCAGAGCCAATTGGAGCAGTTCACTTACGTGTCGATTCTGAGCGTAACCGGAAACTTTGTACCCAGAAGATTATCTAACCAAAAATCGTAACCGGTGCATGTACCCGCGATTCTAGCGCGCATGGTAACGATGTCAAAAACAAACAATGCGCAAAAGAGAATAAAAGGCAAACGCGCACGAAACATCACGTAAAAAAGTGCTTATATTGTTTATTAATTCTTCTGAACTAGTATGTGTATAAAATTTATGCTATTTTCTGTCCAAAAAAATATTTACAATACACGTGCAATTTGTCGCGGTTACTTGGCGTTACCACCTCTTTCGGTGGTTACGAAATTGAACTGCAACTTGAGCCGGCAGAATACCAAACGGGTGTAAAAGTTTCCAAGATATTTGTTTGCCGGGTAAAACGAATGTTGTTACCACTATAGAATCGACCCGTTAGTGTCTGAAGATGCCTGTCAGTGGACGTAAGAGCGATGTCGTCGGCGTAGGCAATGATTTGGTATTTTCCAGTTTCAGAAGTAGGGTGTTAACGGTTAGGTTCCACAGTAAAGGGGATAGAACTCCCCCTTGAGGAGTGCCTCGAGATGCGTATTGTTCCAGTCTCGTTCCCCGAAGGGACTCGATGACGGCTTGCAGGTGTACGTTATTGAAGGCTCCTTCAATGTCGAGAAATATACCCCGCGTGTACTCCTTGAAGGCAAGTCCTTTTTCTACCATTGTGGTAATAGCATGGAGTGCTGTTTCCACGGACTTGCCCTTTGAGTATGCGTGCCTTCGAGAGGTTAAGAGGGCGCAGATTATTCCTAATGTGCGCATCTAGTATGCTTTCCAATGCCTTAAAAATAAAGGGTGTAAGGCTTATAGGCCGAAATTCCTTTGGTTTTGAAAGCGAAACTCGCCCTCCTTTCGGTATGAAGACTATCTTCGCCTCGGTCCATTTGTGCCAACGTGGCGTAGCCTAAGACATGCTGTGTAGATATCGGACAGCATAGGACAGAGAATGCCTCTGGCCATTTGAAGTTCAGCGGGGAATATGTTATCAAGTCCCGGAGATTTAAAAGGGTCGAAGGTTCCGATTGCCCATTCGACTTTCTGGGGGGTGATTAGGCCCTCTATAGAGTCGTAAATAGTCCCGCTGTTGTTGGCTCCGTGGAACAGCCTGGGAAGTGCGTTTCCATTAGGAGTTCGAACATTTCGGCGCTGGACGATGTCCAGTCTGCATGTGGTTTCTGGATGAAGGTCGGAACAGTGGGACTTTTCGATAGAACTTTACGCAGTCTATTCGCCTCTGAGTTGGTTTCAATGTTGGTAAAGTAGTCCATCCATGAATTCTTCTGGGCTGTGTTGACTGCATTTTTGAAGATTTTTAGAGCAAGCTTATATTCATGCCTAGACTCAGATCGCTTAGCTTCATTAAACATTCTCCTGCTATTTTCCCTGAGTCGAGAAATTTCGAGCTATGCCAAGGTGGTCTGGTAACCGGACAGGAGACGTTAAAACCAGCGTTACAGGATTCTGTGATTAAGTCTACCGCTTCGTCAATTGTGAATGTGAAAGAGCATTCCTGAAAACATTCCGTTCTCTTCCTATTTCTGTAAGCTGCAAAAGTGGGTAATCTTACAAGGAGACAGAAAGAAATGTATTTATGATCAGATAAGGAGTTGTCCCAGTACCGGACCGGAGATTAGCGTAATGTCAACGACTTCCTTTCTATTTGCTGTTACGAGCGTAGGTTCGCTTCCAGAATTGCTTATATACAGGTTGTGTAATAGAACAAAATCAAGAAGACACTCACCTCTAGGGTTGTTATCCGTAGAACCCCATACTACGTTGTGTGCATTGGCGTCAGCTCCTATAATAATCGGCAGCTTCCGAAGATTTGCCTCCTTCACTGCGTTAGGATGGCAGCTTGATGGTAATTCAGGGGCTTCATGCGCCATATAGGCTGAAGTTAGCCAGATTTGCTTGCCTTCAACTTCGAGGCTGATGCTCACTGTGTCTGCGTCACTGAAATTGGATAACAGAAAGTAAGAGAGGATCTTTTTACCAAGGATGCAAGCTATGATCCTACCTATAACTGGGGTCTTTACCACCTGGTAGGCATCCGAGGTTAATCCGCACACCTTGTTACCGACGATCCACGGTTATTGGATTAATACGAGCTACTCAGCTCTTTCGCAGAGGCGCAAGAGAAGGGCAGCCGAAGCTGCCTTGGAATGATGCAGGTTGATTTGTAGAACCCGCATCATCAGAAATTTACAAATCGGTGTCCCAGCCCTCGTCCATCGCCACCGTCTCTACGCGTTCGGGAGCGGCTATGACTGTAGTGGCAAGTGCCGTGTCCTCCCCATCAGAGTCCAGTGGCTGGCTCTCGGACTGGTGCATCCACCGGCCGAAGGTGGACCCGACGAAGCCCGACACCAAGGCAGAATCGCTCCCGGAGTCGTTTGCGGTATCGTAACCGACCAGCGAGTGCGCCCTCCCAGCGGCTTCGGCGGTCTGATAGGCGATGGGGGTGTCATCCGTACCGCTCAAGGCGTTATCGGTGGAAGGGCCCTCATCGCTAGCTTTATTGGAGGGACCATTGCTACTCGCGGTGTTTCCTGGTTCTTCCGCTCCTGGTTCATCCGTTGCGGTTTCACCCTTCTTCTGGATCCGCAGGGTGATGGAGTAAAAGCGGTAGGTGATGACTCCACCACAGGCTTCCAGAGCAGGGAGAGAGTCTTCGCTAATGACTAGGGTCACATAGCGCTGCTTCTCCCTGACCTCAATAACCCTTACTACCCTCCATTCGCTGGTGGGTAGCCCTGCGTTCCCGTCCTGGATGATCCTCAGGGTGGCCTCTGGCGTCGACGGCTCGGTTGCCGGAATCCAGGCCCAGGCCCGAAGCCTGCAGGGAAACTCGTTCCTATGCACCGCTACCAGGTCTGCCCCGGACCACAGCTCGCCTAACGCGGAGATTGCCTCCTTGTACAGCAATACCGAGCGCTCATCGGCACAGGAGACCAACTTGATTCTCCGCTGATGCGAGTTGTTATCACGGATGATTGGTGCAGGGCCCGGAAATTTCTCGAGGACTTTTCCGTAGACCCCGCACAGACCAATCGATGACCTCCGAGGAGGTTTGTGGCCCAGGTTAGGGAGGCTTTTTGGTCCTCCGTTAGTGCGCTGGGAGGCACGCTTCCCAATCGCGACACTATTTTGACCAAGCAGCACTGCTGGCTGCCATCCAGGCTGTACGCCCTCCCGTGGAGCGATTAGGGTCAGCACCTGTGGGCTGTGGTTGGAAGTTGCCCCGAACGGGCATGGGGCGACTGGCCGTCTGCCCACTGGTCCCCGCGCTTCCCATACCCTCAAGGGGTTTAGCCGCACCACTTTGCTGGCTGCTGGCCGTGGAGGCCTACCCGAACCCGTCGAAGCAGGACTGCTGCGCTAGCTTTATTTAGAGCATTTTTAATTACTTGTCCAGTGGCGGAATTTTTTCCCGTGCAGGGATCCGAGGCGGGGCTGTTTTTGTGCATTTTTCATCTATTTCGTTAGTCACCTACTTAGCCGAAGCCTTTCGGTGACCATAAAAATATAAAACAGGGGAAGGGAGCGGTCGACTGCGGCAGCGCCCCATACTGCAGCAAGTCCGATTTCTCCCGGAGGTGGACCGGTATCCAGGAAGCTCCGTTAGAATACAGTCGGAAGCCCCTGACTGCAAACCACCCAGTAGGCAGGGAAGCGCGTGACACCTTGGGCTAGGGGAGAGGGCAAGGTCGACACTCTCTGGGTCTAGATCCGTAGTGTACTGTACTAACAGGGTCACCTCGTGAAGGTTACGGCCAGTGTTCCACCCCCCTGGTATTGACTGAAGGAGAACCGTTGCATACGAGCATGCCCGCATGACTCGGGGCTGCAGTCTTCAACATCCGCAGCCACAACAAGAGGGCTTAGCCGCGCAGTACCGTCGTCTTGGTGTCGGAGAGGCTAGGAGCCTAGAAGTCCAGGCTCTATATTCCGGGTCTCCACACCCCGCACCCCATCTTGACCCCAATTAAACTATTTATATATGTGAAAATTAAAAATCAGCACAAACCCGCCCCGTTTGCTTACTATAATAAACAGTACACATAATGAATGAATAATATTGCAATGATTTTTTGTATTGTTTTGGCGAGTCTGGTTTGTTGCTGGGAGCCACAAAGAGCCAGACGTTGTTTTTGTAGAGCGGAGGTGAGCTGACTGAGCCACTTTTTGGTAATTTCTGATCTACGGCTTCAATTATTACCAATAATTGTATTTAATTATTCGCACAACACTTCGTATAGTGTATAGCTGTACCACTATTCGAATAGTTAAACAAATATTGCTACTGCTTGTGCACACATTTGTACAAAACATAAATGCACGCTCATAGGTACAAACGAAGAAAACAGTGAATATCGTTTTCTAAATCTATTAATACAAATATTCGAATAGTACTATTCGAATAAACGAATAAAAAATTCGAATAAATACTATTCGAATTGTTTGCTACGAATATTTTTATTCGTTCATTCGAATAGGGTTTATTCGAATATTATGCGAAAAACTTCCCACTATTAGTACACATAAATGTTTATATTTTTTACAGCTAATCAAAAATATTTTTTTTTGGTTAATTTTAAGTTGTTTCATTATTTTTAATAATCGTGAAAAAAATATGATTTTGTTTATTTTTTTTAATCGTAATCAGTTAATAATTGCCTTTTTGTGAAAACAATTAAAATAATCTTTCCCGATTAAAAAACCATCTAATCAATTGATTACTAATTACTAATGAAATTTAACAGGTCTGACTGCAACATAGATCTCGAGCGGTTTATGTGCCCCATAGCATGCCAATACACAGCACGTAGAAGAAAACTTTGACTATACTTCGCACAACTCACAGCCCTTCAAAATCAGCTGGTCTCGAATTTATAGAAAGGGGAATGACGTGCAAGTCTATAGTTGATCTATGGATATGATGTCCATCATTTCCTCATTTCTTTTCCTTACCTACTGAAGGACCTAGAAGGTTCCGGGAATTCGTTGCTGTTGCATTTGCCGGTTAATTTTTTGTTTAATGGCAAACCATTGGAACTCGGCAAATATTTAAGGTTAAAGAAATGAGGAAACCGGACTGATTAATCCTCAAAGAGATTTATTTTTTCCCCTTACCCTTTCTCTTTTGTACCAATTAAAAGAACAATTAATTTAAATCCAAAAAGGGTGTCTTTCACCTCTCATTACCAACTTTCTTCTTGTATCGGGAATGAAGTTCTTGGTTGCTTGATTGCTTCGTACATTTAACACCCAGTCTATTTTTCAATTTGATTTTCTTGATCAGGTCAAAACTTATGCAAGGCTTGCGGTTATTCTTAGATCTACTTGGGGCACAGGTGAAACTAGCAGACTAGATATATGTATGTATATGTGTAGTACATTGAAAAAGTACTAGGGTTCACCTGTAGCTCAAATTTAACCATAAAACTTCGCGCACTTAGAAGAGCCGCCAGCACTGCTAATCGTAACCATTGATCAATGCAATAATAACCTCTAAAGCTAAAATGTACGACACGTTTATGGTTCAATTTTGCTTGCATAGCATATCCATACATTGCATGGGTTCTGTCATTTTCGATATTTGTTTAGTTGGTTATACATGTATTCGATTATACAACGCATGGCAACCCAGAGCAGGGCATAGAAGTCTGTTGAAGTTTGATCTCTATGTAACTTAACATACCTAGGTAGGTAGGGTGCAGTGAAATAACGCCCGGGGAAATAACGCCCGTGGGCGTTATTTCCCTTTTGAAAAGGAAATAAAGCCCGCGGGCGTTATTTCACTGCCCCGCCCGATCCATGTTTTTTCTGTGCAGAACAGCGCTTCAAAAAATAACCCTGGGCTACGCCATTCCAACTCCGGGTGTGTGCCATAGCCGTGGCTACCGCCACGGTGATGTCCTTCCTCAACATAGTTATAATTTGCAAACTGAAAATGTTAGCTTTGCTGTGCCCATAACTTGCTCCGGCGCTGTAAAATTATTTTTCAAAATGGAAATTAGGCCCGCGGGCGTTATTTCCCTTTCAAAAAGGAAGGTAGGTAGGTAAAATGGCTGCGGCCAGGAAAAGGTCGCCCAAGTAGCTTTCTTAGAAGCCGTTTTGATGCCATAAAGACTCGTCGGACCTACTATCAATAGGGCGGATGTTTCTCTACAACCAACCAGAGTTGTTAATAAATTCTAGAATACTTGGAATCCCTATTTCAGATACCCTCCCTAGGTTTTCTAAAAAAGGGGTCCCGAAAGATTTTAGTAGTGTTCTAGCTAGAGCCGGGCATTTACACAGGAAGTGCTCAACGGTCTCTTTGGTAGTGGTGTCTTTACAATTTCTGCAGTGGTCGTTATGCGGAACGCCCATTTTTTCCGCATGTGTGCCTGTGCATACCGCTATAAATTTGTACGTATCCGGCCTGGACTCCGGCTTCTTGTTCTCCTCTGGTTATACTCCGGCCAGGTGGCTCTTGACTTTGCACATGTAGCGATTCCCCTCCACCTACGCTGTGGCTCATTTAGGTAGTACTTATGGATGTCTCCCTTTGCTATTGCTAGGGGTACACCCGTCTCAAGCTTGTTTACTTCTTCCCCTGATACCCGCGTTGTAATGGAGGAAGAAAAGCTGATAGAATGTGTGCGAGCCCATGAAATTCTCTATAAATTCGAGACCAGCTGATTTTGAAGGGCTGTGCGTTGTGCGAAGTATAATCAAAATTTTCTTTAACGTGCTGTGTATTAATATTCTATGCCCTGCTATGCAAGCATAACTGAAGCATTACTCAAACAACAGTGGCGCTATGTTGTGAATACTTGTTTTTCATTGTTCCACTACCAACTCCTCGCACTCACAGTGAGAGACCATCGCACGAGTCATAACATGCATGACATGTCTTTTTACACAACAACGGCTATGTAGGTGAATATGTGTCTGGTATCTGTGTTGGTGTATTTTTGTTTTTAAATTATTTTGATTGACTGGCCTTCGGCTTTGCCGAAAAGATTCCAGACCATATTTTTTCCTCTATAAACTTCATGACTAGTTCCGTGGAAGCAGTTTGCCTTCAAAAGCTCTTTGAAAATATTTTCGGTCTTTTGGAATTTCTAAAAACGATAAGGTCCAATGCAGTTTTGGCCACAATGTTATGAAGTTCTACTTTTCAAATAATAACACTGGACCACGAATTTCAACTTTTTCTCTTTACCAGAAACGCCGTTATGAAATTCGTATGTAAAACCACCCCTGATTTCGAAAATCGAGTTAATTTGTGGTACCGTTTTCGAGATATTTGCAATTTACCGTTATTCGAAAAAACCAAAAAACGGCTCCCTTTAATTACGTATATCTCACGAACGGGTCAAGCTATTGCAAAAAGGTCAAATTAAGATAAAGATTGTTAGAATATAGTATAAACCTAAATAAATTTAAAAATATGGGTAATTTCATTGATAAATTGAATTTGACTCAATGAAACAGAGCATAGCGAGATATTTCACTCTCCTTTATACCATACGTACGTTTTGAGATATACGTTGAAATTGCGCAACCTGGGTATTTTTATTTGATCGTTTATAACTTACGTAGTTTTGCATCGATTTTCTTCGATGATAGCTTATCTGTTTTCTAATTAAACAGGGCTTGACGTAAAGAAAAAATATCTGGAAAAAAGTTGGTTTTGGAGTGCTACCCTCGCAAAGAGTAATTTTTTCATATTTTTTCATTAAAAAAAAAAACAAAAATCTGAAATGGTAAACTAATACATATCTCGAAAACTATCTGGTTGAGCAAAAAACAATGTATTTATACCAAATTTTATTGTGATTTTGATTCTGTAAACCTTTTTGCAATTGCTTGATCCGTTCGTTAGATATACGTAATTAAAGGGAACCGTCTTTTTGGTTTTTTCGAATAACGGTAAACTGCAAATATCTCGAAAACGGTACCATAGAATCAAAAATGAACTCGATTTTCGAAATCAGGGGGTGGTTTTACATACGAGTTCCACAACGGCGTCTTTGGTAAATTTTGACCGTCGACTAGTGTAATTTAATGGGTCCAATATTGTTTTCAATTTCATCAATGCTATTGCTAGCTGTTGTCACAGTGTCTCCATACACCTCTATGCGGACGTTACACAAATCTATTTACATACATGTCCCGCTCTATTGGGCTCACAGAATACTTAATTGTAAGGCTGAATGAAGATTTATCGCGTATACTAAACTGGGCCCACTCAAATAAACTATCCCTTAACAGCTTAATCAAATGCGATAGCAATTTGAAACATGTCAATAGAATATCTTTTCACGATGTGGTAACTACCTAGTTTAGGTTTAAAAGGTAACTCTAGGCTGACCCGTGTTGATCATATAAATCTTATGGTCAGCAGGATATATAGTTCCCTGCGAAATTTGGACAGAACTGCCTATTTGCTACCACGGGATACAGGGCCGTGCGCAGGAATTAGCCTTGGAGGGGGTTTTAATTTAGATTTGCATTCGCATACATTTTTCACTAAGATAAACATATTTGCTGAAACAGATACCTAGACCCATACATCATAAATTTAAATGTTCTTTAACTTTTCTGAAACTGCAACTGATGCCTAAAACTATACTCCAGAAAATTTTTTTGGTTGTACACATTCAGTGTTGCCATTTTGGTGCTTTAACACGTTGGCTGCCAAAGCCTTTTTAGAAATTTGATCGTTCAGTAGCAATGTCATTTAACAATTTTGGTCACCTGAGGCCAACAACTTTTTTTAGTTCTTTTTTGTTTCTTAGTGAATAAAAATAAGTTTTGACTACTCGCGACTTTAGTTTGGTCCCTAATTTTGCAGTTATAACGGTTTATTTGTGTCGCACATTTTCGTGCGACATGGCCTGGGAGAACATAAAACATGTTGTGGGGCCACGTCGCACGAAAATGTGCGACAGTAATTTGTTGTAGCTTTGAGTTGTATTTGGTTTTTTTGTTTTATTTTATGCATTTTTATGCAAAGCTTTATTGGACTTCATGTCTCCAGAACCCATAACAAAAGGAAAACATTTTATAGAAAAAAGAAAGGACGATAACGGAAAAACAATAAGGCGTGCTTGCGTATTGTGTTATGCCATGTCAAAAAAAACTACTGATAGGGTAACAGCCAGAAAGAGCTTAAAAAGGACCACCACCTACTGCCCAATATGCCCCAATAAACCGCAACTATGTGTATAATGTTTTCCTAAATATTCCCACCAGAAGAATTAATTTTGATTTATTTACATTTTAATTGCATTATCTACATTAACAAATAGAATTTTTAATTTTAAGTTTATTGTTTTTCTACTGATCTCGATTTGAATTTACATACTTTATATATACTTTTATATTTTTTTTGCTCATAAATGAATTGATTTTTAAAAGAATTAATAAAAAGACAAAGTTGAATTTCCCATATTTTTATTATCCAAAAAAAATTCCATTAAAAATACACAGCGGCCATGGGAAATACACCAAAATGTTCACCAGAGGCCAGAGAATCCAAATTTCATGTAAAATTCCATATTAAAACGTACGAAAATGTGCGACGTGGCCTCAGGGTAACATTTAGGTGTCGCACGAAAATGTGCGACGTGGCCCCAGGGTAACATTTAGGTGTCGCACGAAAATGTGCGACGTGGCCTCTGGGTAACATTTAGGTGTCGCACGAAAACGTGCGACGTGGCAGCCAACGTGTTAAGAGCTCTTTTTTTTGGCGTTTAGCTCTAAAATTCTGTTTTAGCTACTAGCTCTTTTACTGGTACTTTCTTTTCATTTTTAGCTCTATTTTGGCTACAAATTTATTTGGACAAATGTATTGTAAAATTAAGAAAGTTTTTATTTCTTTTATAATCGATGTCGAAATTATTATATTAGTTTCATTGTGTACCATGTGGCAACTCAGTTTCCCTCACCGATAACAAATGCCTAAATCGGTTAACTTGGTCGAGTAACATTCGTAAATTCCATATCTTTATTTTGCGTACAAGAATCAAAACGGAAGGCTAAAGCAGCCATTATGCATACTTAGCATAGACTTGACTTGACTTGACTTGGGAACTGCCATTTAGCACTTAGAAAAATAACAAGAGAGCACACTAGCCAGTTTCAAATAAGAGTAAAAGTTTCCCATTTCGAATTGTTTTTTAAAAGTAATCGTGTGATTTTTTACATGTAACTCAGTAAAAAGTACCAAAACGCATTTTCTTGGCATTAGGTTTCGATTTTCTGAGCTTATCTACAATCAGCATATAGTCAATGCCAAAAAAAAACTATAAAGCATTTTGGGAAGAAAAAAAAATTTGTTTTAAGGTTAGCCTAATTTGAATTCAATTTATTTGACAGTAAGTTTTGAGGCCGCCATATGAATAATATACATCCAAAAATTCTTATCTCTATAGAATAGTTGGAGGATTTTATTCAAAATTAAATAAAAAAGGTATGACATCACACAGTTCTCTCACGACGCTCACTAAACTTAGAATTTACATAGAAAATCAAAACTCAACAGAATTCTAAGTCAAGTAAAGTAGGGTAATCGGATACATGCAAACTTCATTAAACAGAACGCTAAGTGGCAGTTCCAAGTCAAGTCAAGTCTATGCTAAGTATGTATAATGGCTGCTTAAGTAAATTGTGTGTAAAACACTTTCCTAATTTGCTAAAGATTCTCAACAACCTTACCCCCCGATTCAGTCTTCATGATAAATAATCAGAAAAATATTTCAAGATCTTAGATTTCTGAGTCAGAAATAAAATGACTTCATTTGGCTTTAACGCAAAAATAAAAATTATTTTTGAGTTTTATTTATCAAAAATTAAATATTTTTTTCTTAACTATTTATGAAGCAAGAACACACTTATTTTTTTTTTGTTGAGTTAATTATGTATACTCTTTATACGTTTTAAACATCATAAATCTATACTATAATACATTTCTAGAAAAGTCGTAAATTAAAAATTTCTTTGAAAAATGACTGGGGATGACTTAGGGAATGCTGTAGAGTTCATCTGATCCATTTTTAAAATTATTGTCTGTCTGTTTGAACTTAAGGATCTCGGAAACTAAGGAATGGATTTTGATGAGAGTTTCACTAATGGACTGCTTCAAAAAAGATATACTGATTTTTAGGGAGGTATGTACCTATGAAATTTTTTTTCTTACACAAATTTATATGAAGAAAAATTCACCTACTTTGACTAACTAAGAGTGACTCTAAAATTTTTGGTCACTTTTTTCAATTTCAGCTAAATCAAAAATCAATTGCATAGGTACACTGCCGTCCTATGTGGGTATCAGCATATCTTTAATAAAACTCTAGATAAGTTGTTTCTGTATATTTGAAATTTCTTTGAAAAATGACTGGGGATGACTTGGGGAATGTTTAGGCAAAGCTAAAGAGTCAAAAAGAGGGTAGATGACAAAATGTCGAAGTTAGACTATTAAAAACGCCTTTACTTTAGTTTGTTGCCGTAGACATAAACGGGATATAATGTGGGAAAATAAATATTGTTCTGAACCTTCTCAGCCTGTAAATTGTTTTCGCAATTGAGGGTAGCAAGAATTTATTAACTACTTATGTACATACCGAGCAAAGCTGGGTACCCTGCTAGTATGAAATAAATGTAAAAACTTACATACAAAATAATTAAGTGCTTTTTAGCTCTTTTTTTACATGTTTTGGATTTTCTTGAACAAATCTAGCTCTTTTCTATCTCTTTTTTTCCTCGAATCTAGCTCCAAAATAAATTGTATCCTGGCAACTCTGTACACATTTTTCTGTATTTGATAGAGAATTGGTGATATGATGGCATATCCCAGCTAACCAAAAGTGAAAAAAATACTCCTTTCGGAGCCATAAAAGGCTAATCTCTCAGAGCTTTACTCTCCAAAATGAGCTTCTTTCGGAGACCAAATGGAGCGAAAAATCGCTCTACTCGGGCACTCCAACGGAGTCATAAAAAATATGAAATGTGCTATGTTTATTTTCTACAGACTATTGATAAACGTCCATAAATCATATATTGTTTAGTCATAATTCTGATTCATCAAAACCTAATTAATTAGGTTGTTGTTGTTGTTAGCAGTGATCAGGTCCTGAATAGTACTGTTTACAGTACTTGTTAATTGAAACTGCTCACTGTTTTTATCAGTAAAATTTTTTAAAACATGCCCATACGCTACACAACTTTGTAATTTCGGAAAGCTCCAAGTGCAATTCAAAGTGCCGGACTTATGTATTGGCCAACCTTATTCTATGCAACTTTCACTAATTTCTTTTTCCGTAAAATTATTTTAACTAATTTTGTCAAAAATTATGAGTCAAGATTCAATACTTGATTTATAAACTGTATTTTGAAAATTTTTGCAAAATCATTGCAACTTAGATTTTGCGGGGATACAAGGATGAAGCTGATCAAAGCACTTATAATCCCCAAATATCTTATAGTCAACTAATTTACGGTAACCTGGACTCAATTTCTCTACACCAATTGCAACAATGCTGCCCGGTTCGTGTTCTCTAAAAGAAACTTTGATCATATCGCATTAACGGATCAATTCTAGACTGGTAACAACATTCGTTTTACCGGCAAATAAATAACTTGGAAACTTTTACACCCTTTTAGTATTCTTCCGGCTTAATTATACCTTTCATGAACATGAAATGGTATTATAACTTTGGTCCGATGTTTGTAAGTATGAGAAGAAGAAGAGATAGACCCACCATTAAGTATACCGAAATGGTCAGGGTGACGAGCTGAGTTGATTTAGCCATGTCCGTCTGTCCGTCCGTCTGTCCGTCTGTCTGTTTGAACGCAAACTAGTCCCTCAATTTTAGAGATATCTCGATGAAATTTGGTATGGAGCCGCCATTTTGTATTATATTAATCATTTGTCGAAACCAGTAAGATCGGACCAATACAACGCATAGCTCCCATACAATCGATTGTTCCGATAAATGGGTTTTGGCCTATAACTCTTGCAATCAAAAAGCTAGGAGAGCGAAATTTTGCAGGTTTAGTACATATTATATTTGTAACCAGTGTAGTGAAAATCACCCAGATCGGACCAACAAAACATATAGCTCCCATATAATCGATAGTTCCGATAAATGGGTTTTGGGCTATAAATTTTGCAGTTAAGAAGCTAGGAACGTAAAATTTTGCAAAGTTGGTACTTATTATAAATGTGATGTGTGTAATGAAAATCATACAGATCGGAGTAACATAACATATAGCTTCCATATAACCGATTGTTCCGATAAATGTGGTTTGGCCATGTAGGACACTTAAAAAAAATATGCGTATTCATGAAAGGTATAAAGCCTCCGGCACAGCCGAAGACAGCCCTTTCCTTACTTGTTGCAGTTTAATTTCGTAACCACTAAAAGAGGTGGTAACGTCACGTAACCCCGAAAAGGGGTTACCAGAAAATACCACAAATTGTATACACATACTAGTTCCCAAGAATTAATAAACAATATACATAAGCACTTTCTTACGCGAAGTTTCGTGCGCGTCTCCACTTTATTCTCCTTTCCGCATTGATTGTTTTTAACATCGTTGCCATTCGCACTAGAATCGCGGGTACATGAACCGCATTGCCGACGGTTACGATTTTCGGTTAGATAATCTTCTAGGTACAAAATTTCCGGTTGCTCTCAGAATCGACCCGTAAATCAAAAAATCTAAAATGTTCAGGAGAAGCAAAAAACTGTTTCTACAAATTGTAGATTTATGATCAAATTGTGTTTCACCGCAGAGAAAACCTTTGTAGAGGATGATTTAGCTAAAGTTTTTTAAGTACAGCAGCGTTATTTAAGCAATATTGAGTAATTTTGACTTATAAGTTATTTAAGTGGAAAATTTGTTTTTCGAAAGCATACTGCACTTTAACGTCCCGATTTGGTGCCCTTGACAAATTATCAACCATGTTAATTGGTCACGAAAATATTTGTATAAATTTTTCTTAATGTTTGAATAAAATCCAGCAAAAAGTATTTTATTTATGACTCAGAATTCAAAACACTTAATGCAAACAAATTTTATTTGCCATGGTAGTAAGTTTTTCAAGAACACAGAATCAGGGGAGGGGGATTAAAAGTTAATTAATAAAATACTTACTCGTCACAGCTTAAAGTTGAAGGATGCGTAGAGTTGTTTACAAACACTTTTTGATAACTAGTATCTTTATACGAGGTTATTATCATGGGTTCTTCGTTGCCTCAAGCAGATATTAAGACATATTTTTGCTCCAAACTTGGTGTTGCACCTACTAGCAACATTAGCGTTCATAAATTCAATTTCAAATATGAAAGAGGCATTTCATCTTTTAGGGTCTCAGTGCCGGACTCATTCTTCGATAGGGAACTTGACCCTAAGTTTTGGCCGGAACACTCTGTGGTACATTTGTACACGAGTAAGCTCAAAACGGGAACTGGCTCCGGTTCAAAAAACTGAATAGGTTAACTACTTTGTCAACTATAGTTATCCACTACCAAAATGTCCGTGGCCTACGCTCCAAATTGAATCACCTTTTCTAAATAGCTTGACTTTTACTGACCATGCAATAGACCTGGTTAAGGACAATTTTTATTATGAAATTTTCTGCAGCAGTGGTAGTGAAACTATTGCAGGTGGCGTCCTGTTGTTGTGGTTGTAGCGCTACTTAGACCTACCTAGGTAGTCAGTATCTTACCCAGTGATATCATCAAACTCTTCTAAGGGAAGTCCTAGAAACCTAGCGGCTTCGACAGGGGTGGACCAAAGGGATATGGGTGTTAGAAGTGTAGGCTCGGTTGAGCAGACAAAAAGGTGGTTAGTATTATGGGGGGACAAGCCGCATGCTGGACAAACATTAGGCAAGTCGGGGCTCAGTCTAGATAGGTAAGAGTTTAACCTATTACAATATCCAGACCGGAGTTGAGCCAGCATCACCCTAGTCTCCCTAGGCACCACGCGCTCCTGTTGTTGTTGTTGTTGTTGTTAGCAGTGCTTCGCCCTGCCCAAAGGGCCAGAAACTCCTAGTTGTCATCGGGCTCTTCTAACGGAAGTCCAAGGAAACGCGCTGTTTCAACAGGGTTGGACCAAAGTGATAAGGGAGTTAGAAGAGTATGTTCCGAAGAACACGAAAAGAGATGTTGCGTGTCATGGGGGGCCATACCGCATGCAGGGCATGTGTTTGGTATGGTAGGGTTCAGTCTGGACAAATAGGAGTTCAGCCTATTGCAATATCCAGACCGAAGTTGAGCCAGCATGACTCTAGTCTCCCTCGGAAGGACACGTTCTTCCTCAGCAAGAACGGGTGGTTGGGCACCAATAACGGGGTTCACAGGCCGGGATCTGAGGGATCTGTCCACCGACTCAGTGTGGAGGTCCTTTAGGGCCCGCCTATGGTCCCGCAGATCAAACGGCAACGAGATGTGATGCCGGATCTCATCATAATGCTTCCGGAGATGCTTCCTTATGTCTCTAGGGGGCGGAGTTTCATCCAATAGCTGTCGATTTGGATGACTGGGACGGTGGCAGTTCAGAAGGAACTGCCTACTTAAAAGTTCCGCATGCTCGCGAACGTTGAGCATTTGAGCCTCCTGGTGGAGATGAGACTCAGGAGACATAAGCAAACAACCCGTTGCAGTTCTGATTGCGGTGTTTTGGCAGACCTGCAATTTCCTCCAGTTGGTGTCGTGAAAGTTAGGCGACCATATGGGCGCAGCATAATCAATAACCGGTCGGCCAATAGCCTTATAGGTGACCAGCAACGTTTCTTTGTCTTTGCCCCAAGTACTGCCGGCGAGTGACTTGAGGATCTTGTTGCGGCTTTGTACCTTTGAAGCTATTGCGGTGGCATGATTAGCGAAGGTGAGGCTATTGTCGAATGTAACCCCTAGAATTTTGGGGTGGTTGACAGTAGGTAGTGGAACACCATCTACGTGGACATTCAACTCCTGCCCCATCTGCGCAGTCCACGTGGTGAACAACGTCGCCGTAGATTTAGTCGGGGAAAGAGTCAGGTTCCGCTCTGTGAAGAAGCAGGAAAGGTCGCGCAGGTAGTCATTCAGTCTCGTACAAAGTTCGTCTGTCGAAGGTCCTTTGCCCGTGGCCATCACAGTGCAGTCGTCAGCGTACGAAACGATGGAGACCCCCTCTGGTGGGGGAGGGAGGCTCGAGATGTAGAAGTTAAACAGAAGGGGTGAAAGAACACCACCCTGCGGAACCCCTTGTCTAATTCTTCTAGGTCTACATCTCTCGTTTCGAAACTGCACTGACGCCAGCCGACCGTTAAGGTAGTTGGCGGTCCATCGTTTTAGGCCGGCAGGAAGCGGTGTCTCCTCCAGGTCTTTAAGGAGTGTGGCGTGGTTGACTATGTCGAAGGCTTTCGACAGGTCAAGTGCCACGAGAACCGTCCTGTGGTTTGGTTGGTGTTGGTTGAAACCGAAGTTAATCTGCGTCGTGATGGCATTCAATGCCGATGTTGTGCTGTGATTTTTACGGAAGCCATGTTGATGATTGGCCAGCTGCAGGTTTGCAGTATAATATGGGAGCAGAATAGCCTCTAACAACTTCACTACCGGCGAAAGGAGAGATATCGGACGATAAGAGTCTCCTTGATTTGCCGGCTTCCCAGGTTTTAGGAGGGGGACCACAGTCGCATGTTTCCAGATATCTGGTATAACGAAGGTGGACAGTGAGAGGTTGAATAGAGCCGCCAAGTACTTGTGCCCCTCGTGGCCTAGGTGTTTCAGCATCTTCATGGCAATTCCGTCGGGTCCGAGTGATCTTGAAGGTTTGGCCTTCTTTATAGCTTCCTTGACCTCTGCAGCGGAGACGACAATGGGCGCGGCTGTGTGTTTGTGTTTGTGCGCGCGTCGGATGGCTTTTCTCTTAGCCCTATCCGCAGGAGAATGCAGTATAAATTGCCGGCAGAATGCGCTCGCGCACTTCCTGGGGTCCGACTTGACGTTATCGCCGAAGGCAATGGCGACCTTGTCATTGTATTTGGTCGGGTTGGATAGGGCCTTGACTGTCGACCATAATTTACCGACCCCGCCGGAGAGGTTGCATGACTCTAGGTGTTCTTTCCACTTCTTCAATTTATGATCATTGACAGTCCGACGGATTTCTGCGTTGAGATCCTTTATTCTTGGATCTGCGGGGTTCAAGAGTCTCACTTGGTCACGTTCTCTTGCCATTGCCGCTGCTTCCGCAGGGAAATTCGGCCGAATTTCCGGGATTCTGCCAGCAGGGATGAAGCGGCCAGAGGCTGAATCGATGACTTTGCGAAACTCTTTCTCATCTTTGCATACGTCCGTCGGTGTGGGTAGGTCAGCGAAGGAGTGCTCTGTAAAGTCCGTGAAGCGGTCCCAGTCCGCTTTACTAAAGTTAATGTACGTTCGTTTTTCTGTCGTTATGAAGTCGGACGGTCGTTCGATGTCTAGTAGGATGGGTAGGTGGTCAGATGCCAGTGTAAGCATAGGTTGCCAGTTAACGTGGTTGATAAGGCCCGCACTTGAAATGGAGATGTCTGGCGAACTGTGGCAGTTACCTGCCACCCTAGTGGGGGCATCTCCATTCAATGTACAGAATGCCGAATTATCTATTTGCTCTGCGAGTGCGTGCCCTCTGCTATCTGATGGCAAGTTGGAGTGCCAGAGATCGTGATGTGCGTTGAAATCACCTAAGATGAGGCAGTTATCGCCCCTTAGCAACGCACTAATATCAGGGCGATAATCACGGGGACAGCACGTAACAGGGGGAATGTATATATTTAACACTCGCAGGTCGACGTCGCCTGTCCGGACTGCTATGCCCTGGCATTCAAGGGTAGAGTCCCTGGGGTCAACGTCAGGGGCAAACAGATTATATTGTACAGTATGGTGTGTAATGAATGCGAGGCCGCCCCCATGACCGCTGGGACGGTCTTTCCTATGTACGTTGTACCCATCACGAGTACGTAAGTCCGAGTTAGCATTCAGTTTGGTCTCCTGAATGGCGGCCAGTTTAATGTTGTTCGACTTCATAAAGTCTGTTAACTCCGCGATCTTACCAGCTAACCCGCTGCAGTTCAGCTGTAGGATTTTGAAGTGTGTCGGGAGGGAGGGTGGAGGCATGCTGGGGGTAAGGGACGGATGCGGTTGCCTAGGTGGAGGTGGGCATAGTCCCAAGCTGTGACGCAGTCTAGGGTTCAGCGCGTCTTGGCCGATGTTGTGTGGCGTGGAGGGCGGCTGAGTACTGCAGCAAGGGGCAATAAATGCATCTGTCCAAAGGTTCCTGTTTGCGAGCCCAGAGCACATATGGATGTGGCACAGGCCAAGGCAGTTATTGCACTTAACCGATGCCGCAGGCGTATATAGTCTTTGCCGACAAACAGTGCACGTGGTGAAAGGTACGAGGAGGTTATGTTCCTGACCCACGTGCATGCTGGAAGTAGGGGGGGACGAGAGTGGGGACTGAGGTGAGGCGGGAGCAGCAAGGCTGCAGGTCGTGAAGACCGGGCCACTGTCGTGGCCATTTGGTGATGGTAGGTGCGGTGTGTGTGCGCCGGAGCGACGAGAACCGCGGGACGCGCGTGTGCGCGAACAACATGGTGCCTCAAAAGTACTGAAAAAAGTACGGGTTCTAGGGATGGCAGGGTTAAGCCCTGAGCATCCAGATCTATGCAACCATCTCTTGCATTTACTGCATTGAACGGAATGTGAACGTTTAAGGAGTTTACCGAATTCGTATGGATGAGGGTGTGGGCCTGCCGGTGCACCTTAGGATCAAACGGCGTGGAAATCAGGTGACGGATCTCATCGAAGTGTTTGCGTAGATGGCTCCTTATGCTCCTGGGGGGCGGATTCTGGTTGACCAGGCATCTGTTCGGATGCTGCGGTTTGCAACAGTTGAACAGGAATTGCCTGGTCAAGATCTCGCTATGCTCTTTAACGGCGAGCATTTTCGCTTCATTATGAAGGTGATGCTCAGGAGACATAAGAAGACACCCAGTGGCGGTACGAAGGGCGGTGTTCTGGCAGATCTCTAGCCTCGTCCAGTGTGTGTCAGCTAGCCCCGACGACCATATTGGCGTTGTTGTTGTTGTTAGCAGTGACCAAGAGACTGGATCTGCTGCGTCTGCTGGAAGAAAATATATGTAAAACGTTCACATTCCGCTCAATGCAGTAAATGCAAGAGATGGTTGCATAGATCTGGATGCTCAGGGCTTAACCCTGCCATCCCCAGAACCAGTACTTTTTTTAGTACTTTTGAGCCACCATGTTGTTCGCGCGCAAGCGCGTCCCGCGGTTCTCGTCGCTCCGGCGCACACACACCGCACCTACCATATTGGCGTCGCGTAGCTCAGTACCGGCTGACCAATTGCTTTATATGTAGCTAGTAACGTTTCTTTGTCTTTACCCCAAGTGCTGCCAGCTAGCGACTTGAGGATTTTGTTACGGCTTTGGACTTTATTGGCAATTGCGGTTACATGAGCGCCGTATTTGAACATGTTATCAAACGTCACTCCTAAGATTTTGGGGTGTGAGACAGTTGGTAGCTTGACACTATCAACGTAGACGTCTAATTCCATGTTCACTTGCGTTGTCCACGTCGTAAATAGGGTGGCCGAGGACTTATTCGGTGACAATGACAGGTTTCTCCCAGCAACGCCTCTGAATTCAACCGACGATTGACGTCCACTCAGGTAGTTGGCGTTTAAGAGAGGGGGGAAGGTACGAGTCTTCTAGGTCTTTCAATAGTTGTGCATGGTTGACCGTGTCAAAAGCTTTGGCCAAGTCAAGCGCAACTAGCACTGTCCTGTGGTTTGGGCGCTTTTGGTTTAATCCGTCGTCTATCTGAGTGGTGATGGCGTTCAGCGCGATGGTGGTGCTGTGGTTTTTGCGAAATCCATGCTGATGTTCGGCGAGCCGCAGGTTTTCGGTGAAATACGGTAATAAGATAGATGCCAACACTTTCACTACTGGCGAGAGGAGTGATATCGGGCGATATGACTCCCCTACGGCAGCTGCCTTGCTAGGCTTTAGTAGTGGGACCACTTTTGCCTGTCTCCATCTTTCAGGAATGACAAAGGTGGATAGGGAGAGGTTGAAAATGTGTGTTAGGTATCTTATACCTTCGTCGCCGAGGTGTTTCAGCATCAGCATGGAAATGCCATCGGGTCCTATATACTTGGTGTTTTAGATCTCCGAATTGCCTCATGAACTTCTGTTGTCGAGATGGCAATGGGCGCATTGCTGTTTTTGGGTTTATGCGCTTCCCTGGTGGCTCGGCGAATCTCTGTCCAACGGAGGATGCATTACAAACTGTCGGCAGAAAGTGTTCGCGCATCTTTTTCGCTTCGACTGAACCTTATCGCCGAAGGCGATGGATATTTTGTCTTTATATTTAGTCGAGTTGGACAAAGATTTCACCGTCGACCATAATTTGCCTACTAAAGCAGAGAGGTTTCAAGACCTTAGGTGCTCCTCCCAATTAGCTCGTTTGTGTTTATCTACTAAGCGTCTGATTTCCGCATTAAGATCCTTTATTTGAGGATCCGTAGGGTCCAGTCGTCTAATATGGTCACGTTCATTTGCCAGGGCGCTGCCTCTGCGTGGAAGAATGGACGCACTTCCTTTATCTTACCTGGGGAGAGCAGCGAAGGCGCTCTCTGTGGTGGTGAGAAAACCCTCCCAGTCGGCTTTATTGAAGTTGGTGTAAGTGCGATTTTCAGCGGTGATAAAGTCGGTGGAGCGATCGATAGGGAGCACTATGGGTAGGTGGTCTGAAGCAAGTGTCAGCATCGGTCGCCAGTTAACGCAATTTATAAGCCTTGCGATGACTATGGTGATGTCTGGCGAGCTAGAGCAGTTTACCGCCACTCTAGTGGGGGTATCCCCATTTACCGTCAGTCAGCTCCTGCCCCCTACCATCGGCCTGCAAGCTAGAGTGCCAGAGGTCGTGGTGTGCGTTGAAGTCACCAAGGATGACACGATTCTCGCCCCTGAGTAACGCACGAATGTCGGGGTGGTAATCCCTAGGACAGCAGGTGACAGGAGGTATGTAAATGTTTATGATTTCAAGGTCGACATCGCCTGATCGAACAACCATACCCTGACGTTCTAAGGTGGTCTCCCTCGGGTCGATGTCAGGCTCAAATAGACGATCGCAGATTGATGCGTGATGAATGCCAGACCACCCCCAAGCCCTCTCGCATGATCGCAACGGTGTACGTTGTAGCCGTTGCAGGTCTGAAGAGTCGACCTTCCACCGAGCTTTGTCTCCTGTATCGCTGCGATTTTGATGTTATATCGCTTCATTAAGTTTATCACTTCAACAATTTTACCGGTTAGGCCGTTCCAATTAAATTGCAGGATACCGAAATGCGAAGGGGGAGCAGAGTTGATGCTGGGCGTCAGGGACTGATTCGTATGCCTAGGTGGTAGTAGGCTGGGTCGCGCACGCGTCGATGGAATCGCGTTACCAGAAGGTAGAGGCGAATCAGGCGACGTTGAAGGTTGCGTAGCTCGACAGCATGGCACAACGTACGTATCAGTCCATATGTTCCTGTTTGCGAGTTCAGAAAAGTTCTATAAAAACTAGCGGGCCTATGTGTAGAGGGATATATTCCGGAGCAACTAGTTAAGTGCAACCATATATTACAATTAGAGCATTGTACTGAATGTGAGCGTTTCACATAGATTTTCTTCCAGCATATACAGGAGATGCATTCTCTTGGTCCCGGGTTGGATTCAATACCAGCCCGGAGCAAGAGAGTCTTACGCAGTCCTGCTGCAAGGAGCTGCTTTGAGGATGACATTTTTAGGGGGGGGGGGGGGGGGGGGGGGTTAACTGACGGTTTAGGCAAGGGGGTAACGAAATAACGAAATAACAGCCCGAGTCATTCCGGTACGTAGAACCGGCTGTCGTGGAAATGCAGGTGGCGTCCTCATAGCTGTTGACTCAAGTCTTCCATCTGAGTTGGTCGGCTTGGACAATGTGTCCGATATTGAAGTTATCGCTGTGTAGCTTTCATTGCCTGGTTCCTGCGTATTTATCTCCTACTCGTACATACCGCCTCGTTCGAATTTACTTATTTATAATCGACATAACTCCGTTATTAGAAATCTGTATTCTCAGTTACGAGATAAAGAACGCCTTTTAGTTCTTGATGGTTTTAATTTACTCTTAGTGAGTTGGGTCGGCTCAAATGACTCAAACATTTTAACCCCTACCACACAGCATGATTTTCTCGTTGACCTTTCACACACTTCTCTTGTACAAATCAACAACGTACAAAATTGTAAAAATAAAATTCTGGACTCGGTATTCGTATGCATATTTTTGGATTTTTTTTTTTTTTTTTTTCTCTTTTATGTCCAGTAGTAGCAGAGTTGGATAAACTAGAAAAACCTATGGTCCGTGTCACTTCCGTATTCAGTCGATTTTCTGTCTACCTCGCCTGGGCACCACAACTCATACACCTCCTGCAGAATACTCGTCATTATTGTTAGCGAAAAAGCAAAACTGGGAATGTTGTCAAGTTTTGTCTCAATATCTATATCCATATTTCCAACACAAATATTATATCAGGGTAGGTTGAAAATATTTCAATGTTACACAATAAGAAATCAAAGTTCTGCCTTAGAATTACGTAAAGAACATTTTTCTCAGAAATAAGCACACTTTGGAGGCTGTAACGGCATAAACGAATCGAGATAGATATTGACTTATATACACATATCAAAATGTTCAGGAGGAAAAGAGAAATTGATTGAGCCATGTCCGTCCGTCCGTCTGTGAACACGATAACTTGAGTAAATCTTGAGATATCTCAATGAAATTTGGTATGCAGGTTCCTTTTCACTTATATCGGAGCACTATTGAAAATAGGCAAAATCGGTGAAAAGCCACGCCGACTTTCTATATATATAATATTTTAGAAAATAAAAAAAGAGTGATTATTCAGTAAATAATACAGCAATAAGGATACAATTTGGTGTGCACTTAAGCGTTAAGGCAAAAAAATAAATTTTTGAAGACATTTTTAAAAATGGGGGTGGCACCGCCTACTTTTGATTAAGGCAAATTTGAAAATATTATTAATCATAAATCAAAAAACGCTTAAGATAGCAAAATAAAATTCAGCACATATATTTATATTAATACAGGAAATATTTCGAAAAAAAATTAGCGAAATCGGGTAAGGTTCGCGCCCAATTTTATACGAAAGATTTTGAAAAGGATCATAGATATATTGAATATGCAATAACTTTGCTTAAACTAGCTGTATATCATTTCTATTTTACCTCTAAAGTGTTCGTGGGCAAAGAAAGTCGAATGCACAAAATTTTTGGAAAATGGGCGTGACCCCGCCCCTTTATGGGGGATTACTCCACAAAACTTTCCATACCATAACTCCGGTAAAAATTTATTTATTGAAACGATATTTGGAGAAAGTGTTCAACATATAAAGCTAACTCTTTGCTGTAAAAATAAACAAAATTTCAGCACAGTTCCGAAAAATTTCTTTGTAAAATTAAAATCGCGATGTTTCCATAGTTGTATAAGTTATATAAATAAGATTTTACACACATAAAAAGCTTTTTAAGCAAAACTATACTGTAAAAAAATGTTGTGGATTTTGTTGGAGTACGCGTGCTGCCGCCCACTTTTCAGCAAAAAAGGTCTGCTATTTTCAAAAGCTATTGCTTGAAACTTCAAGAAGGTATTTCAATGAAAGTTAGTGAGATGCTTCCCAATAGTATGTAGTATACTCCTGCAAAAAAATTACGCAAATCAAATAACAAACAAGCAAGATTTACGAGCAAGCAGTTAACACCCTACTGCCTTTTTTTATAAATAAATAAATAATTTAAAAATATAGTTTACATTTTTCGTATTTAATTTCGGCCTGTGCATATATCTGACAAAATTATGTTAAATAATTTCACGGGCCGCCTAATACACAAAACTATATGTGCCTAGTGTTTTAAGATTGTAAACTGAAACTTGTTGTACATATTCATTTGTATAACCTTATTCATCACAAATAAAAATTAAAAGTTATAAATAAATATTTATGTACATATAAATAATTATTTTCATGGTTAGGCAGGCCCGTGCACACGGGGGGTTTTGGGGGTTAAAACCCCCCCCCATGGCCAAATCTAAGTTGCAATGATTTTGCAAAAATTTTCAAAATACAGTTTATAAATCTTGTATTGAATCTTGACTAATAATTTTTGACAAAATTAGTTAAAATAATTTTGCGGAAGAAGAAATTGGTGAAAGTTGCAAAGAATAAGGTTGGCCAATACATAAGTCCGGCACTTTGAATTGCACTTGGAGCTTTCCGAAATTACAAAGTTGTGTAGCGTATGTACATTTTTTTTTTAATTTTACTGATGAAAACAGTGAGCAGTTTCAATTAACAGAGCGAATGAACTGCAAGGCTCAATTATATGAAAGATTTCGAGTATTTTCTGACCCTTTTTGTTGTAGGGGTAAAGAGAATTGTGAGAAAATGAACGTTGGAGAGCAGATGAGCGACACGGTTAAATTATTTGAATGTTTTCAAACATTTTCTGAGGTTTTTTTTATTTTACTTACAGAACCCGTGTTGACAGTCAGAAATCAAGGTAGAGATAGGATTCGTAAGCTGATTGGTAACAATACCTTCAAACACTTTTGGGATGGCAGACAGCATTGCTATGCCACGATAGTGCTCTATAGAAGCCTTGCTTCCGCTTTTATGAAGCCGTAGAAGAAACGACTCTTTCCATGCTTTTGAAAAAACACCACACTTTAGTGACAGATTGAACATCTTGGTAAGGGGTTGGTAAAGATTGTTAGCACACTTCTTCAAGAAGCATGTAGGAATCCTATCAGGACCGCATTTAAAAGATTCCTATAAAAAATAACAAATAGCCGATCCAGCACCCGCTAAGCGGTCCCTAGGATTTCTGCGCAGAACACCCTTTGGAAGTGTTTGGAGCACATTATGTCTATGTCTACAACAATAATTTATGAATGAAATTGTTCTTGCTCATATTTCTACAAATTTTTCAATTATTTGTTGCAAAATTTTCGGTAATCCATTACAGCTTTCAAATTTGAAGCATTTTGAACTGTTGTTTGCCATCACGTACTTCAAACATTTTGATTTGCCGCTATCATATTTTCGATGCGGATAAGCTTCAAGAGGTGTGATGTCGTTGGGGCCGAAAGATTCCAACCGAAAATTGAGTGACAAACTGCTCCCTTTTATTAATCTATGCTCTTTGGCTAAATGAAAGAAAAAAAATTAAGTTGGTTGGTAAGATGAAGAAAATTGTTATCCTTTTCAAGGTCACCCTGT
This sequence comes from Sphenella marginata, assembly GCA_951509765.1. Lineage (NCBI taxonomy): Eukaryota > Metazoa > Arthropoda > Insecta > Diptera > Tephritidae > Sphenella > Sphenella marginata. The sequence goes on along the minus strand of OX608081.1, from coordinate 43,407,351 downwards.
GTGAACTATGTTATGCAAAATCCCTAGCATGTCAGTGGCAATAAACGAAAAACGTAAACTCAATTTTGGCGTAACAAATGGTTCAATAACAGGGTTACGTCATTTCATCAGCTGATTGCATTTTTTTGAACACACTGGTGTATAAATTGTCAAAACGAGATGCAAACAGCAGAATCTAAAACAAGTAAAATTTAAAGAAACGCAGTTTGGATTTGCAACTTTGTAGATTTTCTGGCGCTCAACTCAAAACAATTGCAAATATGGGAATATTTTTTATTATTTATCACTTTTCAACCATGGTTGCTCCACATAATTTTCCACAAATAAAAATTTGTTTGGGTGGGGTCTCTTCCTTTAAGTCGCTAATGTCAGCCAGTTGATTTTGCCAGGGTGTTGTTATTGTAGAGTTAACTTTACCTTGTTATTGTACCATGGAGTAACCGTTGTAAAATCGCACAACTATAGACACAAAGCAGTGCGCCTCGTGTGCATTGTGCCTAATTAATACCATTTAAACTTTAAATTTAAAATTTAAATTTTAAAGCATTTGAAATTGATGTGGCTTATAAAATGTATTCAAATATCCACTATTTCAGGTGATGGAAACGAAGAATATGATTTATATAGTATCGGAGTACGCAAGTCAAGGAGAAATATTTGGTAAGCCAACACTGAAGATACCTTCTAGTAGTAGAACTGCAAATTGAGTTTTGTGCCGATAGTTATGTATTTCTCTTGATATCGAATGTTACATCTCCTTTATGTAACCACCCAAAAGATATCTGTAAAGCAAAGGTAAGAGCGTTTTGATATGTCTTTTAGTCACTTGCTCGCATTGTAAAGCTTATTATGCACCTTTCAAGAAATGCCAAAACTAAATATGTATGCTAGTATATCCCTGCAGGCAAAAGGACTGGTACGTGATGTATCACAAACCAGTCACAAATGAAAGACACCTGGCACAGTTCTGGTCCTTTACTATGAAAACGACCTGCAACTTTAACATGGACTTTTGGGACAAACCCGTGATGCTACTGGCGTTTATCGATTTGCACTGTTATATATGAACTCACCACTAGAGTGACTCTTGGTGATGCAAGAAGTGGCAATTCACACCTTGTGCATCACAAAAGGTCGTTGTAGTAGCGGGTCCGATTTCACCGGTTATTCTGAGATTTCGGCGCCAATTGCCACCATTTGCCTGAAGGGATATTACTTAAGGTAAAGTGACAGATTGAACGCAAATTTAAATAAATATTAATATTTAATTTAATTTATTGCCAATATTTATTTATTATTATATTAGAAAGTAAAAAGCCACAATTACAAAGCGCAAAGGCAGATGAAAAATTTTTTTTGTTTACAATTTGTGGTTCTTCGCAGCTTTTTCTTCTCGAATACAATGAAAACGTTAACATTTCTTGAGCAAGCATAAGAAATGTGTGCTCGGTTTTTCTTGAGGGGTGCGTAGTAAGCTTAAAGCTCTAAAAGTAAGTTAAGGCCCAGTTTCACCAGCTCAACTTAACTTAGTTAAGTCACGATTTTCACTTTTTTAGTTTCACCATCTAACTTAACTAAGTCACAACCACCACCGACTAAGCAGGGTTCCTGTCGCTCAAAACCTAAATGTCAGAAATGTTCCTAATTTGCTTTGTGCACCGTCCCAGTTGGAAACTTTGCCATGCATGACTTTAACGAGGTAAGCGTAGATGCACGTTAACGCTTGTTCGGAAACATGCAACCATTACGAAACCATCGTTTTCAATTAAGCACTATTTTACCACCTTCCTTGGTGCATTTCTATGCATTACCATTTCTCAATGGGTACTGGTATGAAAAAATACTACTATGTATAAACAGCTGACCGGGTTGTTGTGGTCAAAAGTATTTAAGTTACTAAGTTGGTGAAACCCAAAATTACGTTAGTCGCGAATCTGTGCTTTCTTAAGTCGCGACTTAGTTTTAGTCTTAAGCAGCCATTATGCATACTTAGCATAGACTTGACTTGACTTGGAACTGCCACTTACCGTTCTGTTTAATGAAGTTTGCATGTATCCGATTACCCTACTTGACTTGACTTAGAATTCTGTTGAGTTTTGATTTTCTATGTAAATTCTAAGTTTAGTGAGCGCCGTGAGAGAACTGTGTGATGCCATACGTTTTTTTTTAAATTTTGAATAAAATCCTCCAACTATTCTATAGAGATAAGAATTTTTGGATGTATATTATTCATATGGCAGCCGCAAAACTTACTGTCAAATAAATTGAATTCAAATTAGGCTAACCTAAAAAAAAATTTTTTTCCTCCCAAAATGCTTTATAGTTTTTTTTTGGCATTGACTATATACTGATTGTATATAAGCTCAGAAAATCGAAACCTAATCCAAGAAAATGCGTTTTGGTACTTTTTACTGAGTTATATGTAAAAAATCACACGATAACTTTTAAAAAGCAATTCGATACGGGAAACTTTTACTCTTATTTGAAACTGGCTAGTGTGCTCTCTTGCTATTTTTCTAAGTGCTAAGTGACAGTTCTCAAGTCAAGTCAAGTCTATGCTAAGTATGCATAATGGCAGCTTTAGTCACGTTAGTGAAACCGGGCCTAAGTGTAAGCGGTTCATTCACTGTATCTACCTGATAAAGAGCTCCTCATTTTGAAACGATTTTAAGTGACGAATGACGAGAAAATAACATAAAAAATTATTTTTTACATATTTGTAAGTTTTGTGAGCTCAAGACCAGTTAACAATAATATTTAGTTAATTATTATTTTCGTTTTTTAATTAAAAATTGATGCTAGAGAAAAATAAAGTTAATCACAGCGATGGATAGGATTACACGTTTCAAAGTGTCCAAATTTATTTTGCCCATATGGGGCAAATCCTGCGTTACGAACGCCACATTCGTACGCGTTTTCGGATTGAAATATAACAATTTTTTGGTCTTTCAAAAGACATACCTTCAAGTTATACACAGTGTTTAGTGGGATTTGAGTGTACTTTCGAATGCCATCAAAATATTTTTTGTAACAGGTTTAAGCTGCGAAAAATTTGATCCAAAGTATTGTTACGCACGCTACAAAAAATGGAAGTAGCTTTGAAGGTTGAGGTATATTTTCTTAATTTTTAGCAAATTTTGTATAATAAAGCACACCAAATGAAATACCTTAAAGAAAGATGAATATAAGAGAATTCTAAACTAACTTACTTGCAGCCAAAAAATTGTGTAGTTTTTTAACGATGGCCGTGAACCCAACGTTACGCACGCTAAATTTTTTCCAGTAGTATATAAATAAAAACAATTGTATTTATTTTAACAAAACAATTTATACTCTTTTTTAATAAGATTATTTAATTCATAATTTATGTTTATAAATTAATTTATTGATGTATATATGTTTATAAATTAGTTTTATGTTTTGCTGAATCAGCCGTTAGTGCTATTTCGAGCTCATTTTCATTAAGTACGGAAAAATAATTTTTGCTTTTTATTCCCGGAATGCTCTTAACGTTAGCCCATCTCTCCGAAAGAAATGCAGTTGTATTTTTTATATATGTACTGCTTACATATAAAATAGAAATACCATTTATATTAATTTTTGCCAATTTAAAAAAATAATCGCCAATCGGTACGATTATAAAGGCTAAGAATAGTAGGCGAAGAACAGATTTAAGCGAAGTGATAAGAAAACAGAATAAAAATTGCAAAGGTTTCTATTGTAATTTTTGTGAGAACTCAAATCGTTACGCACGCCACAGAAATGAATATGCTGTAATTTTTTGGTTTTTAATTGTAGAATGAAAATTGTTTTTTTTTCTTAAAAGCAGGATATTTATTTAAATTAAAATTATAGATGATTTGTGAAAAAAAAAGTTTTTCTACTCACAATATAAAAAAAAACCGATTTTCCGTTACGTACGCTACAACGCTTTTACCTGGCATTTCATACCAAATTTTAATGTTTCCAGAAAAGTAAACGAAATTTTTTTTTACAAATTTTAAGGAGAATTGAGTGAATAACAATATAGCTTTCGATTGGACAATGTATGTTAATACTAAAGCAATGATATGAACACGTAAAAAATTTCCCTTTTTTTGTATAACATTAAAAGACCTGAGGTAAGGTAGGATTTGGTTATAATTTTTTTATTAATGATCATCGAAATAATTTTTGTTTTATAAATTTATAAAATTAGATATCTATTCTAATGCTCCATTAAAAAAAAAATTAGGTTGGATTAAGTTCAAATATTTTTGGTTGGTAGACAGTTTCTGGGATATGCCCATATCCAAATCGATAATAATAACTGCACAACCCAATGAAAATTTCCAACTCATGCAGATTTTTCGGCCTTGGCTAATCCTTTACGGCCTCGATCTTTTCTTCAGCAGTGCAGATGCCCTCCGACGTTACCTTGTCATCCAAATGACCAACTTCCGTCTTGAACAATGAACACTTTTTAGGACTTACTTTCAGACTTCGTTCAAGTTCTATAGATGTTCCTCAAAACTTTTTCCAGTTACACCAAACATATTTAATTCTGATCCATGAGTCTCTTAAAAGTAGCTGGAGTATTGCATAGAGCGAAGGACAGTACCGTAAATTGCCGCAGCCCTTCTACAACGCTGACGGCCACCTTTTCCTTATCTTCATCACTTAACTCCACTTGCCAGTAGCCGCTTTTCAAGTCCAGTGTGGAAAACCATTTGATACCAGATAGCGAGTCCAGAGTATCGTCGATTCTTGTCAATATATAACTGTCTTTCTTAGCTACGTCGTTCATCTTCCGGATATGTGAGACCAAACATACAGACGGGAAGGCAAGAATTCTCAAAACCTGTGATTTCTATTAGCTCATTATCGATTTTTAGAACAGACGATTTGCGAAGCGCAGACATCAACCTTTAACAGTTTTATTGTATGTATTTATTTCAAGGCACGTATGTAGCTGCTCAATAAACAAAGAAGTAAGCTAGTTTATTAAACAATGTTTTCCAAGTGTAAAAAGTAAATGTTTTCCAAACGAGTTTGTAACTAAAAACTTTCACAAACGTTTCGATATGTTTTTCACATGGTGTGGTAGCCTTGGAGAAATAACTTGAGGTGAACTCTCAGCGAGGTGAAACATTTCTCAGTTTTCAAAAATAATGTTTGAAATTTGATATGCGTCATTTATATTGATTTTGATATATGGGCATCGTGGTGCGACGGTAGTGCAGCTGGCCTACCACACAGAAGGACCTAGGTTCGAACCCCGCTACAGGCAACATGAAACATTATATGAAATGTGTTACGTACCGTCTGGCTAGGGCGGCTTCGGGGACTCGCCATTCACTGCCTCACGCGCTCAACTCCCACCGCCGTACTACCCTGTTGCATGCCCCAAATCACCGCGCAGGTATGCTTGCGTTCATGCACGAGCTAGCTCGCCGGACAGTTGTAGTTCTTGCGGCTTCAAGGCACACATACCGTACCATACAAAAAAATTCATACCTGGTTTCATAAGGGATACCAACAATGCAGGCTCCATGCTGCCCGTGACCAAAGATGTGACTTGGCCGGCTTTCACTACCCTCCCTACCTGGCCGACTGCGGCCACGTATAGTGTCGACCCCTATATCGGCCATTAAACCCCCCCTCAAAACTTCGATCCCCCGTTCGTTGGTCCGTCCGTCATCATCACACCACTAAAATCACAAGCCACCGTTTCCACTTTCATATTCATATATTCATATTCATATTTATTGTTATTGTTCTTCATATTAAGTTCCAGGATTATTACAATTAACCCGCGAAGCCATAGGCTTGTCTGCGGGTATGTATATAATTAACAATGGGTTTCTTAATAATAAAAATAGTTAATATTAGTGATATAATAGATAGCAGAAACAGGGATGTTGATATTTTTAGACTAATACGTTGGTGCAATGATTTCAAATTTTTACAATATTTTTACAATAAGCTTTTTATATGGTTTTTGATCAAGTTTTTTCTATGTGGCCCCTTTGGCAGATTAAGCAGCTGGACAGGTAGTTCATTGAGGAAAGTTGGTACCAAAACAGATAGATTATTTTTTGAATAGTTATTAAGAAACTTGGGTATTCGAAGTCTGTTCTGCCTTTGCATTCTTGTTCCGAGATTGTGGTCGATTGGTGTTTGGAACTTTTTTTCGTCGTAAAACTCGTTTAGGATAGTAATCTTGCTGATAGATGTTACATCAAGTATTCCTAGCTCCCTGTTTAGTTGCGCATTTGGTGTATATACATTTTTCTTCTTCGCCAGGATTTTCAAAATGTAGTTCTGGCTCGATTGAATTTTTTTGCAACTAGTAGGAGTACCCCAAGCAGTGATACTTAAAATGATCATCAATAACAACTCCCAAGTATTTGTATGACCGCACAACTTCTATAGTGGTATGACACGACCAAGGCGTTTGGGTTTTGTGTAAACAATCAAAGCTATGAAACTTAGGGTTTATGTTGGAGGTTTGCGAGTGGGATGGTCTGATATGCATTACTTTAGTTTTAACCTGGTTAATCAGTAGCCCGTTGTCATGAGACCACTTAGCTACGATGTCAAGTTTTTCTTGCATTATACTTGTTGCAACTTTTATATCCTTATGCGACACTACAATAGTAGTATCGTCCGCATATGCAAAGACGTCGCAGTCTTTTAGAGCCTTAATCAAATTGTTCGCATATATTAGGTATAAAATTGGCCCTAATTTTGAACCTTGAGGAACTCCATACGAAACTGGGATATCGTCGCTGTATTGATTAGCGATTTTTACCCTGAAGAGTCTTAGCTCCATATAACTTTTGAACCACTCCAGGCAGTTTCCTCTAATACCTGAACATTCCAAGGCTTCCAGTAACTTCGAGTGTGTCAGAGTATCAAATGCTTTGGTAAAATCAATAAATATAGAGAGGTTGTGAATATTTTTTCCAAGATTTTCGTTTATTTTGTTAGCAAAATTGCCCAGGAGTTGGTTTATGTTTTTTTTGTTTTTGGAATCCATATTGACTGTGTTCGATTATTTTATATTTTTCTATAAACGTTGTCAGTTTTGCGACGACAACTTCTTCCAGTATTTTTTCTATTACAGGTAATATTGCTATGGGGCGATAATGTTTCGGATCAGATTTCTGTCCTGACTTATATATAGGCCTTATTATCGAGATTTTTAAAGCTTTGGGTACGACCGCATGTCTAATGCTGAGGTTGATGAGTCTGGTGATTACTGAGGTTGATGCAAACACATTTTGCTTTAGATCTTTTGGCCTAATACCATCGGATCCCGCACTTTTACGGTCGTCGAGTCTGTTAATAATCAAGTAAATCTCCTCTTCGCTAGCCTCGTCGACATAAATCGAATTTGAAATCTTACCGGCATTTGTTTTAATTGTTTTGATATCACATGTATGTATTGCATTTTTTACCCCATCATCGAAATTTTTTGCAAAATCATCGCAGATCTTTTTAACGTCAGTGTTTTTGAAATTCATTATAATGGAATCATCTAAAGAAGCTCGCTTTTTCCCGATTATTTCGTTAAGGATCTGCCAGGTTTTTTTAATATCGTGTCTGCATTCAGAGAACTTATTTTGATAATAGGCATTTCTGGTTGTATGGACTTGTTTATTGACATAGTTCCTAAAGTGTTTATATTGTTTTTCAGCTATGTTGTCATTTGGCCTGGTTTTCCATCTGCGGTATAGTTTATCTCGTTTATCGCATAGTGATTTTAGGTCGTTTGTCATCCAATCATTCGTTCTTCTCATCTTTTTGTCTTTAATTTTAATACTTGAATTCTCATAGATTTTTTTAAATTTTGAGAGCACATTTTCGTATAAATCATCTGTATTGTTTAGTGAGAGGGAATCATTCCAATTTTCATTGCGTATCTGTTCATTTATTTTTCTATTATCAAAAACATTTGAGAAAGATAATGTGTTTTTTACACTGCCTTTGTTATTAATTTCAGATAGCCCAAGCACCAGTGAATAGTGGTCTGTAATATTGCACTCTACTGTAGCTGATACTATGTCAACATTTTTACATTTTATAAATATGTGATCGATGCAGGTGCTCGTTCCTCTCTTTATATCTACTCTTGTATAGCCTGATATTACTCTTTGCATGCCGAAAGACGATAGCATATCTAAGTACAGAGTTACAAAATCACTATCTGCTTTAAGTAAATCTAAATTAATGTCTCCCACTATAATTTCGGACTCTTCTTTACTCGAGTTTCGTAGGACATTCTCAAGTTCACTTACAAATGTACGTGTGTTGCTATTTGGGCTCCGATAAATAGCGTGCAGTGTGTATTCAGAGTTTTTGTTATTTTTTAATATTTTAATTTGGACTATTTCACAAGAGATAGCTTGAATGGTATTGCGCTCATAGGGAAAATTTTCTCTTACGTACATAGCGACTCCGCCTCCCCGCCGCCCGTTTCCATTTAAATACTCAGCATTAAACCCTTTTATGCAAAATAGGTTTTGCTCTTCTGTTTCTATATTTGTTTCAACTAAGATGATAACGTCTACATTGTCGATCAGTTCATTAATTTCTGCCAAGAACGCATTAAAGTTTTTCCTTAAAGATCTTATATTTAAGTATATGCATCGGAGTGAATGTTTTTTAAAGCTTATTGTATTAATTTCGTTAAAGTCATAGCATCTGGTTTCTGTGATAGTGTTCATTAAAATTTAAGTAAGAAAACAAGAGATAAATTTTAAAGAAGTGTGGATAGAAAATACGGCGTAAGGTAGCTAAAAAATTATTTAATTAAATCTATATCGCTTTCTTTGTGAATGTAAATAAATGTAATGTTCTCCTCCTTCCTTGCCATGATTTTACCCTCTTTTTCCCAAACAAATTTCCAGCCCGCCGCCCGTGCTTTAATTTTGGCTGCCCATATTAGTCGCAGCTCCGCTGCAGTGAGGTGATTGCCGATGTATATTCTTTTATCTGCCCCTTCGTTCTTATCTGCTCTTTTTATATCGCTGGCTTTGATTTTTTTACCACGTAACTTCATTAGCAGTTCTCTTTTTTTACGTACCGATGTGAACTTAACAATTATGTTGTTACTTTTTGTTTTCATTCGATATACATCGTCAATATCGTTTGTGTTGAGGTCTGTCTCAGCAATGTTAGCAATACGCTCAACTATGGATATCACATTTTCGTGCTCTTCTTTTTCAAGATTGCTAATTACAATATTTCTTTCGAGAGAGCGCTGTTCTAGCACGTCGATTTTACTTTCCATAGCATCGAGCCGATTGTAACTATTTTGCCTTCTTCTGATAATTCGTTTATTTGGTTTGGTTTGTTAGTTGCATAATGGAAGCACTGAGCCCTGCTGTTGTGTCAAGTATTTCTTTCTTGAGGTCGATTTGTGTTTGAGATATCTTGTTTGCAATATTGCTTACACATCTTTATTGATACTATTAAAAAAAAGGAAAATGAACATTGGTTTTTATATTGCTGATATCAACGCTTGTACGCATATGCTTAACCTAGCCTACTCGCCTAAATGCATCAGCGCTTTGAAATATGTAAGTTTAAATTAATCTTATGGAATTAAAAATACCTGGCAATTCTTCTTAACAATTATTCTCTTTACTGTTTATTCATTTGTGGCGCATAAGCGAGCTCTAAGTGAATTTAAACCAGTCTGATGCAACTGGGATGACTCACCATTCATTGGTGTCATCTCAGCCTATAATACATACATAATTTGATACAGAAGTTAAACCATGACCATGGGGTGCAAAAGCTTAAAGGGGCCGGACCTACCCGAAGACGTCTTCAAGTCCCTAACACGAATCCTCTTCCCCCTACCGCTTTGCCTATCTATGCGGCTTCCTAATTGCCTCTTAGCGTATCAATTAAACCTTTATTTGGTGTTTCAACTCAACGCTCCTCTATGTTTTACACTCACATATATATGCTTATTCCTAACGCATCAATAATTCGTTCTTATATTCTTTCTATTCACAAAGCATACAAAGTATCTGTATGCTTACAAACTAATATACGTAAATATGCATCTAGCAAAAAAAAAATTCTTTTTTCTTTTAACCACTACTGTCTGATAGTAGGATTCAACTTATTCGAAATCTGTCTTTGTGGTTTTTTTTGTCTTCGTTCGGGCTCTCTGGCCCTTCTTGCGTGCTAAGTTGGCGAGCAAGACTTGATACTAGCCGCCTGAATAACAAACTTGAATATATGCGTCCTCATCCGACTATGCCCATCGCACTTGAATAATTCTTACTTTTGCTACGTATGTATTTAAGCGTATCCAAAAGACCAAAAAAAATGAAATGACACAGCTCACCTCAGGTTCACTTCATGGTGGGTTGTATGCGTTATGTTGTCGCTCAACGTCTGAACCTGCTGGTGTTGCTTGCTGTTCGCGCTAGTTTCTGCTATTGCCTTCGTCGCCTCTGCTGCTGCTGACTACTGTGCTCACGAGTGGTGATAGTTGCCTTCGTCGCCTCTACTTTGCTGTTGCGACTAGCGAATTCTCTGATTATTGTGTTGTCCCACTATTACTGTCGCTCCGACCGAGTTCCTCTGATTATCATCTAAATCGCCTTCGCCTTTATGTTCGAATTGGTGTTGTGTTTACGTGGATCGGGAGCGTAGTCCCGTCGAACATGTTGTGTTTGTTCGCTTACCGGCCGCACATTCGTTTCTAACGTTTATGCTTCTGCGGCAGGGGTTGTCTGCGGCCTCGCCGCTCTGCTACGATGGTGCCCTGGTATTGACGCTCAACTGTCTCAACTGTATGGCGCGGTGTCAGAGGCAACGCGCCGTAGCTTGCGCTGCCGTACTCTGTGACAGTAGCGCAGTGTTATAATCAGTGCGTTCGGAGCCGCGCCGGCTACTTCGCTGAAAGTTAGTTCCTGCCTTTTTTTTATTTTTATTTATTTTTATTTATTTATTTAGTCTAGTAACAAGAAAGTTAATACAGACGCAAAAAATGAGAGAGATTAGACTAGAATTGTAAAATAATAAACTAAGAATATGTATTAATACTATAACAAGACAATAAGTTTTTTAGTTGAAAATAAAAAACATTCTTTGAAACAGAAAAGTCAACATTCAAAAAACTTGAGAAATAGTTAATCTCGGACAAGGTTCTAGTAATCGGTGCTTTGGAGCTAAAAACAGTTCTGTTAAATTCGATGAAGAAAATTTCGAAGCGACGAAGATTTCTGCATGGAGTGATTAAATTAAGTCTTTCAAGAAGTGCTGGGCAGTCAATTTTCCCAGAGATAATATCAAAAATAAATGAAGATGCCAGCAATGCTTGACGATTGCGAAGCGTTAATAAAGACAGAAGTTGACAGCGAGACTCATAAGACGGGATTGGGTCCGAGAACCGTAACGAGGCAAGTGCAAAGCGCAAAAATATTTCTTGTACACGCTCCAATCGATTAATATGAACAGCGTGGTAGGGACGCCAAATGAACGCAGCATACTCAAGTCTGGACCGAACCAACGAGGTGTATAGTATTTTTAACGTGTAGGGGTCCGAAAAGTGTGACGAATTACGCCTCACATATGCAAGCATAGCCAGAGCCTTAGAAATAACGAAGCTAAGATGAGTCAAAAAGTTAAACTTCGAATCAAAATATACACCCAAATCTTTAACCTCCGGTAACAACTGCAGATAAGTGCCAGAAATGTGATAAGAAGTATTCAAAGGTCTAAGTAGTTTACCATAAGTCACAGTGTGGCATTTATTAACATTAAGGAAAAGGCGGTTCTTGACGCACCAGGTATACAGTTTATTAATCTCTAACTGAAGAGCAGCAGCATCATGCTGACAACCGATCTCAGAATAGATTTTCAGATCATCAGCATAAAGCAAAAATTTGGCTTTGTAGGTATGATGGCTCTGTAACTATGGTGCTACAAGGTCGCTCAGCGCTATATCTATGTAGCGCCCCACGAAGTATTACAATGCGTCGGAAATAAATTTGATGGTGTTGTTCGCAATAGGGCGTCCACTTGGCCTGTAACGAAACATGGAGTTTGGGGAATGTCCGAGTCGGTGTTGCGCTGCCTGTCCCTTCTCGTTCGCTGGTCGTAGTAAAGAATGCTTGTCTTTCAATTGTGCTGAAAATAAAACAGTGCATTAAACCTTCGCAAAGGCACATACATACATATTTCGTTGTTGGGCCGCCACGCGGTGTCCCGCGAGGGTGCGACTCCCTCTTTTCCCCAGGTTCCTGTTTTTTCCCTTTCCTCACCTGATTCGCACACGTTGAGTTCCAAATTCGAAAAGAAAATTTTTCTTCGGAAGTCAACGCGCGTGCCGGTTGACACGTCTTCTGTCACAGACAGCTGATCTTTCGGGAGTGTGTTCGCGCCGATGATGTCATATGTTTGCGACAATTTATGACTTACCTACGGTCTGCACTTATATAACCGCAACAAATGGTTTTTTAAAACGGGTGTCATGAAAGGCTTTTCAGAAAAATGCACATATTTGTCTTGCAGATGCAGACTGTATAAAAAATTGCAAGCAGCACACAAAAATTGGCCCTTTATCTCCTCTTGCACTAAATAAGAATTTATTATAAAACATAATATTTAAATAGTTATTTTAAAAAAAAGTGAAGGAAATGGTAAGGATTCGAACCAGCAACCTTCGGAACAAAATCCCACAGCATATTCGGTAGGCTATTGGCCCGTTTTCACCGTTGCCGCCCAAATTGGAGTTTTATCAATCAGTTTTCAACAAAACCTTACTGTACATTGAATAAAACGTTTATTAAACATTGTTTTCCAAGCATCAATTCCAATTGTTTAAAAAGGGACCACTTTCGTTGAGTCTACAATGTTTTCCAAACGTTTTACAATGATTATAGTAAACGTTTTCCAAGCGAAAAGATTACAATAGTAAGTTTATTGTAAGCTTATAGTAAGCGTATTTTGCTTATTGGGTATGAACATTTTTTAAGGCATACATCTATAGGAGGTAGTGTTTTTTCTGTAACATGAAGTAACTCAGTAGTACTTGCATAGGTATCACTGTAGCTGAACATAAAATGCGTAAATTTACCGTGCTTTTCTTAGACATTTCCGAAAAAGTAATCGCTAGACGCTCGATCCGTGAAAAAAATAAAACCAAACATTTAATTTTTATTTTTGAGGAATGCAATATCGCTCAGGAATAAAAAAATAAAACTCAAAAAATAACGAAGATTTTTGATCTAAAAAAAAATAAAACTTGAAGATAACTATTATAAGTATCAGGTGGCTAAGTACAAAAGCAATAAAGAATTAGACCAGCAGCTTCGGTTGCTCAAAATGTATGGAATTCGTTTCTTTATTTTTACAAGTTCCTTTGTAAGTATATCACAAAATGATTCTTATTCGCTTTCATTACTCCCTTCTCTTGTTCGCTGTTATAGAACTGCGAAAAAACTAAAAACATGGACATTTCATCGTGACTCCTGGGACATTTGACTCCAGAGCTGAGTCAACTTTGCGTTAAAAAACTGACATCGGGACTTAAATTGTTATGAAATATATTTATCGACGTGGATAAATATCCAATACAATTAATGCATTAAAAGAATTGGCCAAATAACAACAAGTACCTTTGTAACTACTAAAAAACTGAGTGTGACTCCCGGGATACCGAAAAATCCCTTTGTTGCATCTTTGTGACCACGAATACGAATTGTAGTTCAAATTTTCAACTTTCACCTGCAATTTGTATATGGTCGAAAAGACATACTGCATAGTACCATATTCTATAAAAATATTTTATATATTCAAATTCAATAAACAATTTTTAAATATTTAAATGGTGACTCCTGGGACAAGTCTTTGTGACTCCTGGGACAAGTGCGAAATATGTAATATACCAGATTATTGAAATCAGTTTTATTATTGTTCTAACCCTTTTTGACCAAATTATTCATAAATTTCTCCACGCAGAATTAAAACCAAGCCAATTAAATGAAATAAAATAAAGTGAATGCAAAATAATATTTATATTTACTTCGAAATTCTGATTAAATATTTATTAAAAACAAGTCGAATTCAACATCTCTCGAAACAATTATTTAAAACTATATAATAAAAACTAAAAACAATTCAAAATTCATCTTCATCCGAATAATACATGAGAGTTTAGACTCGTGTGACTCCTGGGACACATTTCAAAATAGTCTAGAAACCATAGTATGACCCTTTTAACTCAAAAAATGTATTTAGACGGTGAACAGCCTCTTTATCCTTACTTCCAGAAATATCTGGTTTCGTAGGGTCATACCTAAGGTTACCAGACTAATTTTTATGCCTTTTCGTGCGACTCGTGGGACACCCCTATGAATCAATTTAATGAAGATATACTACACAAAAATCACATACCTTTTTTTTATTTATTTTATGTTATGCAATTATTTTAATTTTTCTCTGCTTTACTTGAATGACATGCGAATTTTTTTCTATAAATGAAAATATAGCTAATACAGCAATGCAAACAGGACCAAACTTTTTCCGCAAAATAGTAAGTGAAGTCAAATTCTACTTCTGAACCTTCACCCTAAGGTGCACACACATCGTGCTGTAGAAATACCCTAAAGTTTGGTGCAGACGTATTTCTACACTATTATTGTTGATTTTTATTAAAAAAATCAGAAAATAATGATAAATGAGCGATTTTTATAATAAAACTCATAACAGTTACGGTCCCTGGTTTTAATTTGACCTATAGTCAACTTCTAAATTCTTTTATTTTTAGATTACATTGCGAAATTCGGAAGAATGTCGGAAAGTGCAGCGCGAGGTAAATTTTGGCAGATATTGTCCGCAGTAGAATATTGCCACAAAAAAAACATTGTACATAGAGATTTAAAGGTAATATTAAAATTCAATCAATAATAACTCCAATATGACACTGCATTTTTTATTGTTGTAATTGCGTTTACATTAAAGTTATCCAAACAATACAATACCAAAACAATGTAAAAATACGCCGAGCTAAGACAAATAATTGAGATATACCTTAAATACATGCCGATAAATATTAAAATGTTCATATTTGTAAGTTTTGCGAGCTCAAGACCAGATAATAATAATTTTTGGTTAATTATTATTTTCGATTTTTGTGGAAACATTGATATTTAGAAAAAAATTACAAAGTTAAGTCACAGCGATGGATAGGATTAACTGTTTCAGAGGTCATTCTCCAATAATTTCAGCTTAAGAAAAACCAACATAATGAAAGAATAATGCCTAAAAGCAGAGAAGCTTTAGCTATGAAAATATGCAACGGCGAATGTGGTGCAATTCACTGTAGCCACTGCAACCACCTACCTACCATCCCTAACCAGGATGCAAGCCCTCGATTTATCTTCTCCAAGTGTGTAGAACAGATCGTAGGTCCCTGACCTTGGAGCGCTATTGCCACGGTTCCTGCACTAGGCATATATCAATGTCCTCCTCCCTTGGAGGCCATTTTATTATCTATTGGGTGTTGTTTGTTTTTGATATTGTTGCCACGTACGCTAGAATACAGGTACAAAATTGTTTGTTACGTCTAGAATTAGGTCGATTTTCTCTCCCTTGGAAGCTTTTTTTTGGCATCGCAAACAACGAATTCGTACGATTGCTATGTGAATTAAGGAGTACGTAATTCGACTCAAGATATAATGCAAAAAAAACAAAAAAAAAAAAACGCAGTGGCAAACAGGAATAACAAAGATAATAACAAACAGAAAATTTATAAAGAACATCGACCTTCTCTATGACAAATAATAAAAATTATATTTTTTTATTTAGGCTGAAAACCTTCTACTCGACTTTAATATGAATATCAAAATAGCAGATTTCGGGTTTTCAAATCAGTTCAAAATAGGTGAATTGTTAGCAACATGGTGTGGTTCCCCTCCGTATGCAGCTCCGGAAGTATTCGAGGGAAAACAGTACACTGGACCAGAGATCGACATATGGGTAAATTAATACAGTATTTTTTGTAGGAATAAATATAAATAACAATAAAATATTTTAGTCACTTGGTGTGGTGCTTTACGTGCTCGTTTGTGGATCGTTACCTTTTGATGGGTCTACTTTACAGACACTGAGAGATCGGGTACTTTCAGGACGTTTTAGAATTCCGTTTTTCATGTCTTCAGGTAGTTAAATTTCTTTTAAATAATAATTCAACATTATCTTTACCTATTTATGTATTTTATTTCAAAGAGTGCGAGCACTTGATTCGCAGAATGCTTGTTCTTGAACCATCCCGAAGATATTCGATTGAACAAATTAAAAGTCATCGCTGGGTTTGTGGGGAGTTTAGGAACACAACTGCTATAGTACAATGCAACGTAAATATGGATGGCACTTCAAGCATTGAGCCAAATGAGGACATACTAAGGATTATGTCGGAATTTGCTGGTATTCCTCCAGAAAAGACTAAAACAAGTTTAAAAAAGAACAGTTATGATCACGTTGCAGCGATATATTTATTGCTTCAAGATCGAGTTAATCATAAGAAAAATGTGCAAGAATACTCAAAACGTTTAACAGATAGCACACTGCCAAAGGTCACATCGATAGAGCCAGTTGGGTATCATGGATCTTCAACAACGTTACATAAGACCAGATCTTTTTTAGACAAACAGCAAGTTAAACAAACTTATTCAACAGTTAAAGAAAAGACAATACAGCAACTGCCAGAAGTCAATGAAGTTAAACTTGGTAGTTTTTTATCAAAGCCTTCTCTAAAACCCCTTGCCGATTCTGATAAGTTACCCAATCATGACGATAGCGAGCATTGTAGTTCAGTGGCGCTTAAAACTTATAATCATAAAGAAGAATTTATAAATGAAGTAAGAGCTTTGCCAAAACGAGGTCGGATGCCTATTAAGATGTCTAGGTTAAGTAGACATAATATTAGCTCAAGTCAGCATCCCATACCATCATCATATGACATAGACAATAAATTAGCAACTGTTAAAATAAAAGGTAGTCAACAGAAAGTATCTTCGAATGAACATTTGAGTCCTTCACATCCACTTCATCAAAATCTTAAAGAATGCATAATAAAGCAAAGCACGGAGGACTGTCGTCTTCTTTTACAACAAGTAATATATAATATTAAATATTAATTCGTATTTAAATAAGCCACAGCCCATAAAGATGTAACGTATAACTATTAAGGTGCCTCGGCTATAAAAGCTGCACTGTTTCAAAATTCAAAATTCACTATTTTCTAAGGACTCCCCCAAAATATTTAGAAAAAATTAAGATTTACCGGAGCTAAACCGCGTTAAAAAAACGCTAAAAATATCTTTTTTTATGTATAAAAGGAGTATAAAAAAATATTTTTCAATAAAAAGCATCTGAGATGATAGAGTGCAAAAGGTAAGCATAAAAAAGTGAGCTAATATTCGCAATGTGTAAAATTAGACCAAAAAGGGTTAAATGACAACGTCTCGAAAATACCTTTCAAATGATAGCCTAATCGTCCAAATCCGTCAATAATTGGCTGAGTTATTAAAGTTTTCCACAAATCTACCCCTCGAAATATGACCAAAAACAGATCATACATCTCAATATTTGGATTGCGCTGAAAAAATTTTCAAACTTTCTTAAGCTTACCTTTTGTACTCCAGCTAATTCATCATCTCAGGTGCTTTTTATTCAAAAATATTTTTTAGGAATCCTGCTTTATGTACATAAAAAACGATATTTTAGCTCCCGTAAATCTTAATATTTTTTCGAAATATTTTGACCAAGGTCTTATAATATATTGAAGTTTATAATTCCGATGGAAACAGGGTGTCCATTTTATTTTGTATGGAGCGTGAGGCGCCTTAATAACTATACTTTAACAAAACACTCATAGTAAACATATCTTTTAGCGATATTAGTATAATCATTAGGTCTTTTAATTTTTTATTTAAACAACTTTTGATGTTGATGAAGACAGAAACCAACTGAATACGGAAGTGACGAGGTTTGACGAGTTTGTCTAATTCTCCTGCTAATGTGCATGAAATGGTAAAAAAATAATCCAAAAATGTGCAGAGCATACTTTTCTGCAGCCATTTACATAAAGTGAACATACGGGAAATGTGGGTGGCGTTTTGTAGCCACAACGTTTAACAAAAGGCCGACTAACATAAAAATAACTGAAATATTGCCATTAACTGAAGTTCATGTTGAAGAAAATGCCCGCTGCAAGACTGACACGTTGCAGCAAATGAAAAATGCATTGCTGATACACTCCTCGCAATAACTTATTCATTCGCTCGCAACCATTGTGTACCATGTCAAGTGTGATATCTTAAGCATAGACGTCAAAATTTAAAAAAAAATTAACACCTGTTTTTTTATATTCTATGTTCATCCTGCATCTCGTTCTATCATTCGTTAGAAGATAGGAGCAGCGGATGCGCCGCCATGCTGAAGTGTCTCAGATGTAAACAAAAAACTGAAAAAAGCTCCATTTTGAAGTGCCTGTCAAACGTTTGACAGATAACATATCACACTTGTACTGATACACAATGCTCGCAACAAAAGAAATAAGTGTTTACATAATTTTTTTTTATAAACAAACATGTGTATGTATGTCAAAATATTTTTTTTTTTTTGTTTTCCTTTTTATTCCTTAAATTTTTACATTTTGGACATTACAAACCATGCAGACATGTTTTTAAAAACATGACGTCACAACCAGATATTTACAATTGTAATGCGAGATCTTGTTA
Source organism: Sphenella marginata (assembly GCA_951509765.1). Taxonomy (NCBI): domain Eukaryota; kingdom Metazoa; phylum Arthropoda; class Insecta; order Diptera; family Tephritidae; genus Sphenella; species Sphenella marginata. Next base: position 43,388,596 of record OX608081.1, on the reverse strand, counting down.
TTTGGATCATAGATATAAATATTGATATTTTAATTCAAAATTTTTAAAATATACGCATATTGTCAGTTGCGAAGGGACACATTTGGCGAGTCGAACAGATTGGCGAACTCACCTAAAATTTGAATTGTGAGTGGCGAATGAACTTTTTCGCCTGTCATGTTATGTTGCCATTAAAACAAATTTAAAAAGTTCATCCAAATTTGACGTTTCTATAATTTTTCTGTGATTTACATATGTTTTTATTTATTTATTTATCTATGAAAAAAGAGTGCGATGTTTGTGTAATTGTAGTGGGTAGCGAGGATGATGTGAGTCAATTGGAAATGGCAGCTCATACCGAGATCATAAAAAGTGGTGCTAATTCGAATACAGATAATTTGGCTGTTCCGTTTTGCAACCAGAATTGGCAATAGAGCAAAAGGTGCGGATGAATCCTTAGTGGCGAGGCTGCGTTACTTAGAAAAATTTGGATTTTGTCACTGCAGCAACCGTGGTTACTTTAAGAGAGGCCGTACAAAATTTCGGTGATGCAGCGCTGACGAAAGATGTACTTGGGTGAAACTATACCGTTGCCTGGTGCCGAATATGAATTAAAACATATTGGCATGACACCAAAAGAGTGTCTAGAGCATTTAAGTACTAAGGAATATGGACGGCCATATCGTTGGCTTCAGACAATGTGTTGCATAGAGGTTGTCAACGCAATCGACGAAGCATCACCACTTGCTAGCAGCACTCCAACTGAACCACCAAAAATACAAAAAATCATACAAGATCTTATAAAATCCATTCAACAAACGTGGAACTACCGCTTAATTAAAAAATAGAGTCCTCTTTGGTCTATATGCATTTATTGGAAAGGTCAGAATAACGGCTGTAATAGTGCTGCTGTGAAAACATTGGGGTTTTGGACGAGTTCTTTAACTCTGTTCTTGCTGAAGCATCCGTTAGCTTTATTAGCTCTATAACTTGTATGCACCATGTACAGTTTCGATATATTTTTGGAAACAGAGGGTCCGCTCTACAATCCCGTGGAGTGTCATCGTGAGGAGCACGCATTTGCGAAACGTATAAGCGCTAGACCATATCGTTATATTGACGGTGGCACAGTTAATACAAATAATTCTTTTATATACGATTTCCCCTTATCTATACTTCATATATATACATATATATCGTAAGACCACTAATAAAATGAAATATTAGTAATTAATCTGGATAAAATCATTTACCCACATTGACCTAGAGGAATTATCATTTAATTTAATTTAATTTTCTCAAATGCGAATGAAATAAGCATTCGTAAAATTTTGACAGATTTGGCGAAGCTAATCTGAGTTTTTCCCTACTGGCAATTCGAGAAATTCATTTTAGTCACTCGTTCGCGACTTTTTGGCGAAGTCGCCTTAGAGTCGCATGCCGCAATTCGAGACGGCTAAATTCTATAAAATTTTCATTCGCTTTGCATGTGACAATATGCGTAATAATATTTATTAGAAATTTTTTTCTGTTAAGCTTTTGTTTCCTCGAAAGTGGTAGCGACCGTTACATAGCGGTAGAGTACGTTGTCAAAAACAATTTCATGTAAAAGTAATTACGTGTAAACCAAGAGGACGGTGTCGTTCACCGTAATGTAATATCGCGGCAAGCGTGATATATTACGGTCATGACGGTGAAAACTAGTTCTTGACCGTTTTTCTCACCGCGTTGTCATAGCGGTTTGAATTCTATCAAATACTTAAAAAATTTTCTCCAAATGCAAATTGAAACATGTCAATTTTTGAAAATAAATATTAACATATTTTAGATGCAAAAAAGAAAACAAAAAAAATGGAAGTAAAGCAAATAAAATAAGTTTACAGAAAAGCGGTGCCGCTCATGACGGCAAGCATAGCCGCAGCTACATACATATGTATATAACGAACGTTACATTGCGGCACCGCGCTTTAGAGTTTCTAAGCGGGACATATCGCTTCCCTAGTTCAACAACGACGCAATTGTAAAATATAAAGTTTTGGTGAAGCAAGTTTCAATATTTGTCCGCGCATACGTTATTCACGATTGGAACAACTTCGCAAGCGTCTAGCGCGAAAACTATTTGTAATACAATTATAAAATTGATACACAGCAATAATTAGTACTTTTTAAAGCTTTTGTGAGCGTTATCTCGAAACTTTAAAATTGACAATTGCGTCGTTGTTGAACTAGAGAAGCGATATGTAGATCTTTGATTTCGACTTTGCCTTTGAAAGCAAATTTACGGCATACGAGTTCATAACACCCCCCAAATCTTTTTTTAGGGTCAAAAAACCGTTTTTCCAGTTTTTTTCGGACTAAAAAATTTATTAAAAAACACATTCTCAATTGATTTCAAAATTTGCAACTATTTTGGATAGGTGAACGTTGACAATAAAATACATATGGTGTTTGTTCGTTGAAAATACTATGATGTGTCTTTTAGTCGAGAAGTGGCATTTCACTCCTAATTAGTCCGTTTTTCGACTTTTAAGTCCTTTTTTGACACCCATTGGGAGTGAATGACATTGGATGGATAAATAAAATATCATTGACAGGCTATCACTTCTTAAAAATACCAATTCCTTTTTTTTAAAGTACTTATAGTTTTCAAGTTATACAGCATAATCCAAAAAGTTTGGCTCTAAAACGACCTAAAATGTATCTCGTGTAAAAAAAATGATTGGGAAATTTCAGGGAAACAAGATATTTTGAATCCAACTAGCAACCACTAATAAATGTACACAAACACGCACATTATCAATTTCCATTATGACTTTTATTTTGTCATAGCACTCAAATACTCCGCCTCCAAAACCTTTGAGACGTACATAGCATTTCTCTTGTGCACATTGATGTATTTTCTTAGCCACAGTATTTCGAACAAGCGATCGAGAGCTACCTCTATCAACAAAAGCTTCGATTTCGTTATCATTTATCAAAACTCTTTTCACAGTAAATTTTATTGGCTCATCTTCGATTGCATTGCATTTTTCTGATTTCAGATTTTTCACTGTGCAATCTTTTTGCTGGTGGCCTAATTCACCACACTTTCCACATTTTTGTTTTGGCTTCTTTTCACCACATTCGCTTGATATATGTAATGGTTTACGACAATTATAACAAATAATGTCACCCTGTGTTTTCTTTGCACTTGTCTCTCGTTTAATTTTGTTGTTTGTTATTGTTTCTTTAACCGGCGCGGATGTCTTTGTTACATTATACGAGCAATAGTTTATTATCGCATGCAAAAAATCATTACATGTCACTTACTTTGCTACCGATAGACACTTCTTCATATCTGCGTCGTTTAACCCGTTTATCACATATTTTATTACCGCTTGGTCATCCACTTTACTTTGGTGACCTTTCGCCAATACCCGATAGTAAAACATTTCCGGAGTCTCGCTTAATCCTCTACGCATTGTCATTAATTCGATATGTACGTCTGCCGAGTTAATTATTGCCGGAAACTGATTAATCATTCACAAAATGCGACCAATTATCATAAACAATTGGTGCAGAATCAATCCACATTTTTGCAGCACCCTTTAATTTTGCTTGCACTGCAAAGAGAAGTATTTTCTCGTTCCACCCACACACATGTAACAGTTGTTCCACCCTACCAACAAATTGCACTGATGACAACGACTTGTCACTTGGATCGAAAGTCGGCAGAACTTTAATAGTATCATTTACGTTTCCGAAATTATTCATATATCCCCAACTGTCCCAATTTCCACTTTGTCGTACACAACACGACTGCGCGAACATTTCATTTGCATATACGTATACGTATGTTGGCATCGTATTGCGCGGTACACTATTAAACTTCATTGGAGTATACTGAGTATTTTGGTTTTCGTTTTGTTTTCTCTGTCGCTGTGTTCGCTCATACAGGAACGAACATGTATTTGTGTTTGCTCTCTGAGCTGCTGACGCTGAATAATTCTGTTCTTCGTTTCGTGGTGTATACCCCATCTGAGCAAAGAATAATTTGTTGAATTTGCTCTCTCAGCTGCTGACGTCGACGTTGCCCACATGTAGTTGTTGCCATGATTTAATAACGTTGCTAAAGATGGTTCGGCGAATTGGACATGACGCGGAATTTGCGTCGCTGCTTCCGCCAAATATAAATCAAACGGTGCTCTGCTTACGCCCATCGGCACGGATTGCTGTGCAACATGTACAGACATGCTTACAGGTTCACGATCTGCCCTGCTAGAAATGGTCTTCTGTACATTGCAACTAACTGGCGTGGTGAGGATGTACTTAATGGCGTAACAACAACCCTACTTGTCTCAGCACGCACTGACTGAATAGCGCTTTCCAATTCATGCAAACGCCGTTCTACACTTTGATTTAGCGCACTTGAAAACATTTCACTCTGCTGGTGCTCATACCACGGCTCGATTAATTTTGCCTTGTTACCTGACGTCGGTAAACCTGCATCCCTTAACTTTTCTCGATGTTGTACAACACTACACTTAGCGATTTTCTCCATATTTTTAATTTAAATCACGCACACGAATTTGCAGATTTTTTTGAACGATTTTTTTCCACGCGTACGTATGTCTACACATATATGTATGGCTACGCGTTTTCAATCGTCGACTTCTGCGCGCGTTACTTTTTTTTTTTTTTTTGCTTATTGCTTTTCTATTTGATTTTCACGCACTTGGGCGTTTAACATTCGCTTTTGGACTCTTTGTCAAGATTATCCTAGTTAAATAGAAAAGCCACTGTTTAAAACTTCACTGCGTTTTTAATTGTTTTAATTATTAGCAAATCATATAGGAAAAATAGTTTTACAAAAACGACTGTCCTCTAGCACGGTACGATGCAACTCACAAACTACTCTCTCCTCTCTTCTTGTCTGTTTCTAATGTCAATGTTTCTGTTGTCCGTCAGGGTCGCATTTTAAGGTATTCAAATTAAATAATTTATTACAAGGGTTATTCAAAAATATAACTTGACACTCCTTTGTTCCAAAAATTTATTTAAATAGTCAGTAGGACGGCCAACTAAATAAATTTGAGAAATTGCATTATTGGGGTTGCTTTTACTATAAAATTAACTCGTTTTATACGTTTTTCGAAATTTCCTAGGCCTAACTTGGCCCGAAAGCAGCCTGTGTGCCAAAAAACATTTTAATATAAGAGATTGGAGTTTAACAACTTTAATGGGTCAATAGTTTCACTTAAAGAACGATTACTAGTTAGGTTAGTAATCCACACGCAACTGCCCCTAAATTCTGCGCTGCTCCCTTGTATAACGTTTCGTGCCGCTGTCTTCATGCGCAGAGTTTTGGCTTAGAATCCCGCTTCCCACGGTTAGCATGCACCGATGTCATGTGCAGGTATTTCACAATCGTGTGCAACATATTTTACTGACGCTATGTCTGGCTAGGTTCCTATTGCATGAGCCCACAGGTAAATACGGTGGGAAGCGACTGGCCTTGAGTTAGGGTGTTAGGTTGTAGCTAACTGCAATTATGCTGACATCGCGGCAGGTGTATTGGTATAGTGTGGGAATGCAACATGTTGGGTGCCGCAGTGTGTTAACTCCTCCCCCTTTAAATATCTGCGTCCCGCAGATTAGATGGCAAGAACGGTTCCTGGTCCTTTGACTGAGCCGATTCGCAATGTTTATTTCAGGTAAGTGAATCTTTCCTATACACCAAATGAGTAGCAAAAGTAAAAGTAATCCTGATCCTTCTGATAGCGCGAAGCAATTTGTCTTATCTCAATATTTTCAAATTGTCTATCGTCATTCCATGTACCAAATCCAAATTTAGTGCAACCGTGCGGTTCGTGACATTGGCCAAAATAGGTGGGAGTACCTGTACTCCTGACGCGGTGATGCTGGAGTATGTTTTGTTGTTGATTATAATCGTCTCGTTGTCCATCTGGAGAATATAAGAGCCGTTAAGATTAGCAGTGGTCTTACCAGATCCTATGGTACCAATGAAGTTGTCAAGAAAAATAGTATCTTCTTTGATTACTTCAACGGCAGATTCGTTGCTTTTCACGTAGGCACAACTTGTTTTTCCGCCCTTTAGGAGACGTGCCAAACAACCGGTCTCCGGCAGAAAGTCCAAGGATTTGTTCTCGCATACCATTGCCGAGGATAGGTGTAAGCAATTTCCTCTTATGCCATATGTCTCTTGTTTGTTTTCTAGGACGGTTTTGTAAGACGAATCTATTCGTTGACCCGCTTCCACGTTAGCTCTGTAATAAGATAATTAAATCTTTCTTCTGTAACCTTGGGCAGGGAAAGCACCAATAGCAATAGCGTGTTGTTAGTGTAGATCGAAGGGTTGCTGTATTCGAATGATTCAATGACGTTGCTGTATAAGAGGATGTCGATTTCGCCAACAAGTTGGTTGACTTCTTCCTTGCTCAAGGGATTGCGGTTTACAATGCCAGCCTTAGCCATTTGGCAGGCGCGTACCAATTCATTGACATCCTCCCCCAGGATTGTGATTCTATTTTGAAAGTCCCGCTCAAGTCTTCCGATGTTTCTTCGACCAACAACGTCGTTCGTAACCGTCACAATGGTATTTAGCTTCTGCAATAGTTAATTCGTTTTCTCGAAAATTGCATTATTTACCT